>WNWK01008124.1:0-87380 GCA_009830355.1 Cherax destructor
TTTTTCTCCGCATTCCCATTGACTGTGTCAGATGCCCCACGTGTGTCTGACAGTGCCTGTGCATACAAGAGTTTCTTTTTTCTCCTCATTCCCTTTGACTGGTGTTGGTATCCTGCTCCTCTTGCTTCGGGCCCCACGTGTGTCTGACAGTGCCTGAGCATTCAAGAGTTCTTCTCTTTTCTCCGCATTCCCTTTGACTGTGTCTGATGTACACCCTCCAAGCGCCGTTTCTGAACAGGTACTTGTGTCTCTACTCTGCATCAGTCTCTGCAGCTTCACTTCTAAGATCTGGATCTTGTCTTCTGCTTTTTTGACTTGCATTTCCCATTTTCTGCTCTCCTCAGCTATCCTCCTCTCCATTCTCTCGCTGATCATCAATATCCTCCTCTCCCATTCTTTCTCCCTTTTATTGAGTTCCTCCTCCCACTGTAGCCTCCCCAGAGCAACCGTCATACCCCTTGTTGGCATCCTTCTCCCTGAGCCGCCCATATTCCCACGATGTGCCCTTATGGATGTAGTGAGAGTGTCAGAAGGAGGGAGAGAGGAGAGGGATAGAGAAGAGGGGTGGCGAGATAGAGGGATAGATAGGAGGGGCGAGAAGGAGGGGTATAGCTCGGAGGTAGTATGGTAGGGGGCGGATCAAGTGGGGAAGGGAGGGATAGAGGGAGAGGGAGAGAGAGAGAGAGACACTGGTAAGATGTTGTGTCTTGTGTGACACTGGTAAGATGTTGTGTCTTGTGTGACACTGGTAAGATGTTGTGTCTTGTGTGACACTGGTAAGATGTTGTGTCTTGTGTGACACTGGTAAGATGTTGAGTCTTGTGTGACACTGGTAAGATGTTGTGTCTTGTGTGACACTGGTAAGATGTGCCTTGTGACACTGGTATTAGAATGTCGTGTAACATTAAAATGAATAGTCGTGTAAATTTAACATTGCATATTGTTAACTTATAGTACAAATATTACGGTTATTTTTATTGTACAAATATCATACTTTAATTTTATGTGCTATTGTACAAAGATGGTACTATTTATATAGAATTTTACTAGTGAAAGAAAATATATATCTTTATAAATTATATACCCAGGACAATAACCCTTATTGCAGTGTTGCAGTATTGCAGTGTTGGTTATGAGAGCAGAATCCTTTAGATAACAGGCAGAGTAATTGGGTTTGCTCCCTAGCTCTCTTAACTAATATTGAAATATTGTAATAGACAATATCTCTCCAGCAGTGCTCCCCTTTGACATTATATCTCCTGCAGTGCTCCCCTGTGACATTATCTCTCATGCAGTGCTCCCCTGTGACATTATCTATAATGCAGTGCTCCCATGTGGCATTATCTCTCCTGCAGTGCTCCCCTGTGACATTATCTCTTCTCCAGTGCTCCCCTGTGACATTATCTCTCCTGCAGTGCTCCCCTGTGACATTATCTCTCCTGCAGTGATCCTCTGTGACATTATCTCCCCTGCAGTGCTCCCCTGTGACATTATCTCTCCTGCAGTACTCCCCGGTGACATTATCTATTTTGCAGTGATCCTCTGTGACATTATCTCCCCTGCAGTGCTCCCCTGTGACATTATCTCTCCTGCAGTGCTCCCTTGTGACATTATCTCTCTTGCAGTGCTCCTCTGTGACATTATCTCTCCTGCAGTGTTCCCCTTTGACATTATCTCTCCTGCAGTGCTCCTCTGTGACATTATCTCCCCTGCAGTGCTCCCCTGTGACATTATCTCTCTTGCAGTGCTCCTCTGTGACATTATCTCTCTTGCAGTAATCTTCTGTGACATTATCTCTCTTGCAGAGATCCTTTGTGACATTATCTCTCCTGCAGTACTCCCCTTTGACATTATCTCTCCTGCAGTGCTACCCTGAGGCATTAACGCACCTGCAGTGATCCTCTGTGACATTATCTCCATTGCAGTGCTCCCCTGTGACAATATCTCTCCTGCAGTGCTCCTCTGTGACAGTATCTCCCCTGCAGTGCTCCCCTCTGACATTATCTCTCCTGCAGTGCTCCCCTTTGAGATTATCTCTCCTGCAGTGCTCCTCTGTGACATTATCTCTCCTGCAGTGCTTCTCTGTGACATCTCTCCTGCAATGCTCCTCTTTGACATTATCTCTCCTGCAGTGCTACCTTGAGGCATTATCTCTCCTGCAGTGATCCTCTGTGACATTATCTCCATTGCAGTGCTCCCCTGTGACAGTATCTCTCCTGCAGTGATTCTCTGTGGCATTATCTCTCCTGCAATGCTCCACTGTGACATTATATCTCCTGCAGTTCTCCAGTGTGACATTATCCCTCCTGCAGTGCTCCTCTGTGACAATATCTCTCCTGCAGTGCTCCGCTTTGACATAATCTGTCCTGCAGTACTACTCTGTGGCATTATCTCTCCTGCAGTGATCCTATGTGACATTATCTCTCCAACAGTACTCCTCTGTAACATTATCTCTGCTGCAGTGCTCCCCTTTCACATTATCTCTCCTGCAGTGCTCCTCTGTGACATTATCTCTTCTGCAGTGCTCCTCTTTGACATTATCTCTCCTGCAGTGCTACCTTGAGGCATTATCTCTCCTGCAGTGCTCCCCTGTGACATTATCTCTCCTGCAGTGCTCCTCTGTGACATTATCTCCCTGCAGTGCTCCCTCTGACATTATCTCTCCTGAAGTGCTCCCCTTTGAGATTATCTCTCCTGCAGTGCTCCTCTGTGACATTATCTCTCCTGCAGTGCTTCTCTGTGACATCTCTCCTGCAATGCTCCTCTTTGACATTATCTCTCCTGCAGTGCTACCTTGAGGCATTATCTCTCCTGCAGTGATCCTCTGTGACATTATCTCCATTGCAGTGCTCCCCTGTGACAGTATCTCTCCTGCAGTGATTCTCTGTGGCATTATCTCTCCTGCAATGCTCCACTGTGACATTATATCTCCTGCAGTGCTCCAGTGTGACATTATCCCTCCTGCAGTGCTCCTCTGTGACAATATCTCTCCTGCAGTGCTCCGCTTTGACATAATCTGTCCTGCAGTACTACTCTGTGGCATTATCTCTCCTGCAGTGATCCTATGGGACATTATCTCTCCAACAGTACTCCTCTGTAACATTATCTCTCCTGCAGTGCTCCCCTTTCACATTATCTCTCCTGCAGTGCTCCTCTGTGACATTATCTCTTCTGCAGTGCTCCCCTTTGACATTATCTCTCCTGCAGTGCTACCCTGAGGCATTATCTCTCCTGCAGTGATCCTCTGTAACACTATCACCCTTGCAGTGCTCCTCTGTGACATTATCTCTCTTGCAGTGGTCCTCTGTGACATTATCTCTCTTGCAGTGGTCCTCTGTGACATTATCTCTCTTGCAGTGCTCCCCTGTGACATTATCTCTCCTGCAGTGTTCCTCTGTGACAATATCTCTCCTGCAGTGATCCTATGTGACATTATCTCTCCAACAGTACTCCTCTGTAACATTATCTCTCCTGCAGTGCTCCCCTTTCACATTATCTCTCCTGCAGTGCTCCTCTGTGACATTATCTCTTCTGCAGTGCTCCCTTTTGACATTATCTCTCCTGCAGTGCTACCCTGAGGCATTATCTCTAATGCAGTGATCCTCTGTAACATTATCACCCTTGCAGTGCTCCCCTGTGACATTATCTCTCCTGCTGTGCGCCTCTGTGACAATATCTCTCCTGCAGTGCTCCCCTATGACATTATCTCTCCTGCAGTGATCCTCTGTGACATTATCTCCCCTGCAGTGCTCCCCTGTGACATTTTCTCTCTTGCAGTGCTCCTCTGTGACATTATCTCTCTTGCAGTGCTCCTCTGTGACATTATCTCTCTTGCAGAGCTCCTCTGTGACATTATCTCTCCTGCAGTGATCCTCTGTAACATTATCACCCTTTCAGTGCTCCCCTGTGACATTTTCTCTCTTGCAGTGCTCCTCTGTGACAATATCTCTCCTGCAGTGCTCCCCTGTGACATTATCTCTCCTGCAGTGATCCTCTGTGACATTATCTCCCCTGCAGTGCTCCCCTGTGACATTTTCTCTCTTGCAGTGATCCTCTGTGACATTATCTCTCTTGCAGTGGTCCTCTGTGACATTATCTCTCTTGCAGTGCTCCTCTGTGACATTATCTCTCCTGCAGTGCTCCCCTGTGACATTATCTTTAATGCAGTGCTCCCCTGTGACATTATCTCTCCTGCAGTTCTCCCCTGTGATATTATCTCTCCTGCAGTGCTCCTCTGTGACATTATCTCTCCTCCAGTGATCCTCTGTGACATTATCTCTCCTCCAGTGATCCTCTGTGATATTATCTCTCCTGTTTTTCTTCCCTGTGGCATTATTCCTCCTGTAGTGCTCCTATGTGACTTTATTTCTCCTGCAGTGCTCCTCTGTGACATTATATAACCTGTAGTGCTCCTTTGTGATATTATCTATCCTGCAGTGCTCCCCTGTTCTCTTGTTCTTTACACCATATAAAAACTTGTCTTGGGACTGCCTCATTGTAAGCTGCACTCTGGGCAAGCGCTGTTGACACCGACACTCTGAGACGCTTCTCTCAGACTTACAAGTGGCTATGGGACAAATTTCTTGGTAACTGCAGCCGAAAGAATTCCCTACTACATGCACGATTATGAAAGGGTTTAACTTACTTGATGGATTAGAAATGTCTTCTAGTCTTCCACTCTCCCTAAGTCTATAACCCCCTCCAAACACCATGTGTAGGGAAGGACCATAATCTGCAAAATTTAAGTGGTATTAGTGTCCTGTATTAACTCAGAATCCCCAGCTCTAGGGTATATCCTCCAAGCAATATCTAAACAGTAAGGGACACTAGCTTCCAGACTTTTACTCAACGATGGGATGCTGGTACCTGCTAAATTGCGTCCGACCGCACGAGAGACCCACAACAAAAACCTACATACGTTTCCCCCAGAAAACTGGCCAGATACTGAGAAGAAAAGAGGTAAGGTCTTACTGTATTGGGTCTGGATGGAGTAAGATATCCTCAGTACTTCGGGATACCTCTTCCGGGTCCCCAGGACAGATAGGAGTCACGTGGGGAATGCTGCCCTGGTCGCAGCACTTCTTCACTTGGTGAAGTCTGTTTTAAGAAGAAATGCCCCCAGCATCTCGTCAGCCTAGGTCAAGTGTGGGGCTGCCAGCTCTCGCTAGCTGACACAATCTAATGTTCGCCTACTCAGGCCTCAAACCACTATGCTAGGGTTCTAGAGCCACACTATCAATATCCAAAGTCGCCTCAATAATCCTAATATTAGTTACTAACTGTACAAACTCGCCTAGGCCTTCCTAGGAGAATAAATCTATCAATTAAAATGTACACAATTGTTACCTCTGCCAACTTGAATGTGTATGTTTGTTTTGGTTGGGTGTGTGGGTTCATAAACTCCGAGGGCCTATCCGTGGTATGTCTAAGGCTCCATACGGCTTACTTACCCTGTGGAACTTTTAGCAAAGAAATAAGTTTCCACACACCACCTTACTACCACTACTATTTCTAATAATATTACTATTACTACTACCACTACTATTATTATTTCTTGGCTTACACTCCACTCTGTCCCTTCCTTTTTCACTACCACTGCTACTGTGGAGAAATTTTCTCCAGGGGGAGTATCAGCCCTATCAGCTCCCTGAGGGGCCCAGCCATCTCAGAAAGGGCAGATGTCGTCTTGCTAGTCTCTTTGTCAACAGTTTAATTTGTAACACATGTCCGTACCTGGGCACACCACTTCCTTGTACGTCATAGCTAACTGCTGTTGTAATTTGGATGGGGTTAATGAGAGATAATCGATATCTTACTGTAGTAGGAATATTAAGAAAATCCTACATCCACTCTAATATCATGTTAAAGATACATACACAGTCGTCTAAGCCCAGACACAGCAAGAAATCAAGCATTCTGTATTGCTTCCTATATAAGTTTGGCAAGCAAGGGAAACATGCTGGATCAACATTCCCTTTATGTGAGGGCAAGCCGGGCGAGAGAGGGCAAGGAGGGGTCAGATTGCCTTCTCCCATCCCAGAGGGATCATAACGCCGGTTAACGAATAAAAGAACTCTGTTCCCCACGTTTATGTGCATAAAAAGGACAATCCACAGTAGCGGCATATTAAAGAGAAGTGTGCGCAGCTTCTTGTAGTGACATTACTGCTAATGAACAAATATTGACGAGTGACATTGCGAGTGTAACAAGTTTACAAGACGTGTGACATTCCTCAGCGATCTTCAATCAAGACAGCATTATCCGGATGTTAATTAAGGGTCCGATACAAATACCCAGGTAAGTCTGCTCAGATGTCTTAAAGTTCTAGTGACTGCGCAGTTAGGAACTGATTTATTATCTAGGCAGATTTATCTTACACCCGGTGATGTACGGGCTTTTTAGTCCAACCAAGTTAGTATTATTCAGTATTCATTTACTGAATGAAAAATACTATATGCTCCTCAGGGGCAATTATTCAAATTTGGTCGTATTCGAACCGGATAAGTGGCCACATGGTGGTCCAAAGACTTATACTACAGTGTATAAGTGTCTATGAGCCAAGGTCCTTCGAAAAAAAGCTGTAAAAAAATCAAAACATATAAATCCCTTCAGGATCAATCAAAGAGAATGGACGGCCATCGCTCGCATAGAAAACGTGAGTCGGCTCACCCAGCAGTCACCCATCACCCAATTGGACATCAGCCACAGCACCGTGTCTTCCTTTGCAGATGACACCCGAGTCTGTATGACAGTGTCCACCGTTGAAGACACTGCAAGACTCCAAGCAGACATCAACCAAATCTTTAAATGGGCTGCAGAAAACAATATGAAGTTCAATGATGAGAAATTTCAATTACTCAGAGTTGGAAAACATGAGGAAATTAAAAACTAATGTCAAAGACCTGGGAGTGATCATGTCGGAAGATCTCACCTTCAAAATCCATAACACTATATCAATCACATCTGCTAGAAAAATGACAGTATGGATAATGAGAACCTTCAAAGCCAGGGATGCCAAGCCCATGATGACACTTTTCAGGTCGCTTGTTCTATCTAGGCTGGAATATTGCTGCACACTAACTGCACCTTTCAAGGCGGGTGAAATTGCTGACCTTGAAGATGTGCAGAGAACCTTCACGGCACACATAACTGCGATAAACCACCTCAATTACTGGGAACGCTTGAAGTTCCTAAACCTGTACTCTCTAAAATGCAGGTGGGAGAGATACATTATTATATACACTTGAAAAATCCTAGAGGGATTAGTACCAAACTTCCACACGAAAATCACTCCCTATGAAAGCAAAAGACTCGGCAGACGATGTAACATCCCCCCAATGAAAAGCAGGGGTGCCACTAGCACGTTGAGAGACAACACAATAAGTGTCAGGGGCCCAGGACTGTTCAACTGCCTCCCAGCATACATCAGGGGGATTACCAATAGACAGGCACCTAAAGTCAGTACCTGACCAGCCGGGCTGTGGTTCGTACGTCAGTTTGCGTGCGGCCAGCAGTAACAGTCTGGATGCTCAGACTCTGATTCACCACGAGGAATGGTTTCAGACCGAGCCGCGGGGGCGCTGACCCCCGAAACCTTCTCCAGGTAAAACCAGGGAAATGACTCTCCCTGCACTTGCACCTGACACTGAGGCAGAAATCGTCGTTGTAGAGGCTGCCCCAAATGACCAATCAGGTCCTAAAGCTACCCAGAGGGACAAGAAACTGAACAACGAGATCAACTCGCTTGTATACCTCTATGATCAGGACCCATTGTAACCGATCGTAAGGGTCAGAGACGTTCCCACTGGTGCCGATGAGCATGTATAGCTAGTACACAAAGTGAATATGGCGTCTGACGAGTCCCTGGTGTCGGAAAACGAATCAGATACATTAGCAACGAAGATGACGCGCTAACCTGGTCTCAGAAAACTATGCAGGACTACCGCCTTTCCTTTGATGAGTCAAGTAGGGAGAGCACACACACAGTATGTAGTTATAATCTCAGACACCATCAACTTACACTGTAACAATGAAAAACAGAAGAAATAATTGGGATTACAATTTTACAACTTAAATTCTGCAATCACAATCCGGTCATCATCCTTTTGAATAAGACAACTGCCAGACTTGTCCAACATATTAAGTTGCGAGGTGATTCAACACTCGAGAAATCTAGACGGCCCCACAGCAGGGTGCTTATATAAGAACATAAGAAAGAAGGAACACTGCAGCAGGCCTACTGGCCCATGCGAGGCAGGTCCAATTCTCCCACCGACATAAGCCAATGCCATGACCTAGTCAGGTCAGTCACATTCACTTAAGGGAGGAGCAAGGCATCTGACCTAGTAGAACAAGCTAGTCAGGTCCAACTCACACCCACACACACCCACTCATGTATTTATCCAACCTATATTTTAAACTACACAACGTCTTAGCTTCTATGACGGTACTCGGGAGCTTGTTCCACTCATCCACAACTCTATTACCAAACCAGTGCTTTCCTATATCCTTCCTGAATCTGAATTTTTCCAATTTAAAACCATTGCTGCGAGTCCTGTCAATGCTAGATAGTTTCAGCACGCTATTTATATCCTCTTTATTAATTCCCGTTTTCCATTTATACACCTCAATCATATCTCTCCTAATTCTACGCCTTTCTAGAGAGTGCAGATTCATGGCCCTCAGTCTATCCTCATAGGGAAGATTTCTGATACATGGGATCAACTTTGTCATCCTCCTTTGTACGTTTTCCAGAGCATTTATATCCATTCTGTAATACGGTGACCAAAACTGTGCAGAATAATCTAAATGAGGCCTAACCAAGGATATATAGAGTTGAAGAACAACCTGAGGACTCCTATTATTTATACTTCTTGATATGAAGCCAAGGATTCTGTTAGCTTTATTGCGAACACTTATGCACTGTTGTCTTGGTTTCAGATTACTGCTAACCAGAACTCCTAAATCCTTCTCGCAATCCGTAATATTAAGATCTACATTATTTAGTTTATATGTGGCATGGTTACTTTCCTGTTCAACATTTAGAACTTTGCAGCATTTGTCTATATTAAACTGCATCTGCCACTTCTCCGACCACTGCATCAGCCTATTCAAATCATCCTGGAGTGCTCTAATGTCCTCATTTGAATGAATTGGACGGCCTATTTTGGTGTCATCATCAAATTTGCTAATATCGCTATTTATTCCCTCATCTATGTCGTTTATGTAATTTGTGAACAAAAAGGGGCCCAACACTGACCCCTGTGGAACACCGCTTGAGACGTGCGCTCATTCTGATTTCACACCATTTATGCAAACTCTCTGCTGCCTATTTGTCAACCATGCCTCTACCCTGGAAAAAATTTCTCCTCCTATTCCGTGTTCCTTAAGTTTCCTCAATAGCCTCTGATGTGGAACTCTATTGAAAGCCTTACTGAAGTTCATATACACAATATCATATTCAGTACCATGATCTACCTCCTCAAATACGTTAGCAAAGAAAGTTAGTAAATTCGTAAGACAATAACGCCCCTTTGTGAAAGTGTGTTGAGATTCATTAATCAATTTATGCCTTTCAAAATGGCTACGAATTGCTTCGGCAATTTTTGATTCCATGAATTTACCAACTATGGAGGTAAGGCTTATTGGTCTATAGTTCGAAGCTAAGGACCTGTCACCTGCCTTGTAAATAGGTATTACATTTGCCATTTTCCACTTGTCTGGCACTATGCCAGTTTGTAGTGATATATTGAAAAGATTAGCAAAAGGTATGTTAAGTTCCTCTTTACATTCCTTTAAAACCCTCGCAAACAGTTCATCAGGGCCTGGGGATTTGTTAGGTTTTAATTTCTCTATTTGTCTGAGAACCATGTCACTAGTTCTGGTGAAACAAGGATACGCAAGCAGTAACATCCACATTCATGGAAACAACATTTTAGGAATAAGAACTGACGATATCTTATGGGCAGTTAATAGTGGGAACTGAATACTTCCCTCCTAGACAGCAGTGCATAGAGTCTATCCCCCTACATGGGATACTCAGCAGCAATGTTCCCACACTCATCACCTCACTGTCTTCAGCTGCATCGTAGCTCAACCACAAGGTGATCATAATGTAAAGCAACTAATCAATCTATTGTCAGCAAGAAATCTATCATTCCAAGGCCCCTTTCTTCAAGTCACATGTGGGCACTCACCCGGGGACACATGTGGGCACTCACCCGGGGACACATGTGGGCACTCACCCGGGGACACATGTGGGCACTCACCCGGGGACACATGTGGGCACTCACCCGGGGATACATGTGGGCACTCACCCGGGGACACATGTGGGCACTCACCCGGGGACACATGTGGGCACTCACCTGGGGACACATGTGGGCACTCACCCGGGGACACATGTGGGCACTCACCCGGGACACATGTGGCACTCACCAGGGGACACATGTGGGCACTCACCCGGGGACACATGTGGGCACTCACCCGGGGACACATGTGGGCACTCACCCGGGGACACATGTGGGCACTCACCCGGGGACACATGTGGCACTCACCCGGGGACACATGTGGGCACTCACCGGGGACACATGTGGGCACTCACCCGGGGACACATGTGGGCACTCACCCGGGGACACATGTGGGCACTCACCCGGGGACACATGTGGGCACTCACCCGGGGACACATGTGGGCACTCACCCGGGGACACATGTGGGCACTCACCCGGGGACACATGTGGGCACTCACCCGGGAACACATGTGGGCACTCACCCGGGGACACATGTGGGCACTCACCCGGGAACACTTACTAACAGAGACTGCGACCTATTTATTCTAATGCAGTTTTCCCTGGAGGAAATGTTGGAACAGACCCCATTCCTGTCATAATAAAGCTCCAGTCTTCACCATACCTTCAGGGACTACCTAGGCAATGACCATATTGTTTGCTTGAGAACCAGCCCTCAACTGCAATAGACGAGGCAATCAGCTCCCTCACGAAAGACTCTCAAGTGCCACCCGAGTATGCTGCGATCTATCATCATCAAAGATATACCAACAGTACAAACCATCCTGGAAAATTAGGGATAGCATGAAAAATTACCAAGCAGAATGTAATATGCAATAATATACGAGACAGCACACACCTGCTATATTGCAGGGGATGAAGCGAGAATTAATCAGCTTAATTTCCCAGCACAAAAGCGAAATATTGAAATATCTTGTTCTCCAGGCTAAGCAATACAAACATCGACTCGAACAGTTCTGGAGTAATATTCGCCAGCTCCTGGGGGCCAAGCCCGAGCCTACACAATATCTAACACACTCCCTCACTGACTAAGACGATGTGGTAGTGTCTATCAACCTTGATGACACCCAATGCCAAGCCAGTTTGATGACACGCAAGACCAAGCTAGTTTGATGATACGCAAGACCAAGCTAGTTTGATGACACGCAAGACCAAGCCAGTTTGATGACACGCAAGACCAAGCTAGTTTGATGATACGCAAGACCAAGCTAGTTTGATGACACGCAAGACCAAGCCAGTTTGATGACACGCAAGACCAAGCCAGTTTGATGACACGCAAGACCAAGCCAGTTTGATGACACGCAAAACCAAGCCAGTTTGATGACACGCAAGACCAAGCCAGTTTGATGACACACAAGACCAAGCCAGTTTGATGACACGCAAGACAAGCCAGTTTGATGACACGCAAGACAAGCCAGTTTGATGACATGCAAGACCAAGCCAGTTTGATGACATGCAAGACCAAGCCAGTTTGATGACACGCAAGACTAAGCCAGTTTGATGACACGCAAAACCAAGCCAGTTTGATGACACGCAAGACAAGCCAGTTTGATGACATGCAAGACAAGCCAGTTTGATGACATGCAAGACCAAGCCAGTTTGATGACACGCAAGACTAAGCCAGTTTGATGGGAGAAGTGTGTGAGAAAATTCTCTCATACAATGATGGCAGAATATGCAACAATGCCACTACCACTGGGTCAACCAATTCCACTAGCACTGGATCAACCAATGACCACTACCACTGGGTACACCAACGCCACTACCACTGGGTCAACCAATGACCACTACCACTGGGTCAATCAATGCCACTACCACTGGGTCAACCAATGCCACTACCACTGGGTCAACCAATGCCACTACCACTGGTTCAACCAATGACCACTACCACTGGGTCAACCAATACCACTACCACTGGGTCAACCAATGCCACTACCACTGGGTCAACCAATGCCACTACCACTGGGTAAACCAATGCCACTACCACTGGGTCAACCAATGCCACTTCTACTGGGTCCACCAATGCCTCTACCACTGGGTCAATCAATGCAACTACCACTGGGTCAAACAATGAGTAATCCCATTAAGTCTTCTGAGTTTCTGTGACACAGAAAACATATATGCCGGGTAGTACAGGTCAATGATAACTGCTCTATAGTAGATGGGAAGAATCAGTGGGTGGTTAGGTTCTGTTGCTTTTGTCAGTAATACGGAATCTAGCAGTCCAGGTGACCGCTAGAAAAATGTTGTGGCAGTGAGTCTTAGTTTCAATTGATGAAATATGAAAGATAATTATGTATTAAGTTGTTTACAAGTTATAAATCTTATGTATGGGGGTGTTTCAGGGTGCTGTATCAGCGTCATGGTGAGAAGGTTGAACTCATATTCGGGAACTGCCACTACCAGGTGTTTAGCGTGTGTGCTAAGTTAACGTGTAATTAATATCTCAAGGGGTGTTGAGTTATAACATTATTGTGTGTAATGTTCCTATCAATAAGAAGAGGGAACAAGAGGAAACAAATGTTTTTTTTTTTTTTACCCATCGTTGTAAAGAGGGGGAGGGTAATGTTTATGTAGTGTAGATGTACTAAAGTTTATGTCTCATAGATTTTATATGAAAAGTTATATGGTAGGGCTGTGATATGTTTGAACAAAAAAAAAAATAAAAAACTTGTGTAGAGGTTATAACCTTTCATGTTGTACATAATTTGTTTTAGCGTTGGTAGGGAATCTATTGTATTAGAGTTGTAATTTTATGTGATGTGTTATAAGAATATGATTGTGTTCTCTATAATGGAAGAGAAAAGTGGGTTCAGGCTCCGGGGGGAAGGGGTACATATATTTATTAATACTTGAACATATTGGAATGTACTTGTGTGCATTCTTTTTTTTTTATTCTTATATGTTAAGTTTTGTGTATAGACATTGTGAGAGAAGCAAGGTTTTGGAAATGTGTTTGGTGTTTCTAGGAAAATCCATATATGTGTTGGCATTTCTAGGGTATTTATTGGTAAAGGTTTTGTTGATGATGGACGTGGCTTAAGTGTTATATTCTGGCTTTGTATTTGCAATGTTTTGACCCCTTGACCATGAACATGGGATTTTATGTAGTGTGGGGGAGGGTTTGTAGGGGAGACAAGGGGTATTTCATGATTTGTATTAATCAATTGAATGTGCATAGACTTTTCATTTTGTGGCTGTTTTGGTTATTTCTTGTTGCTCTTTTGGATTTTCATAGTATTATATTGTAATGTATGATTTGTAAATAATGTCTTTTAAATAAAATATAAAAAAAAATCACTTCAATATATATGTAAATGACTTCCCCCGACCTGAATACAACGACACCATCATCACCAAATTTCGTGACGTTGTTATCTGTGTAGTATCGTTGACCTCTGGATCTGGAAAAACAGGCACGGAAGTGTGATAGAAAATATAAATACGGAATTGCGAAGAACAGTCAACTGGGAGAAAAAATGGAGAATCACGACCAGTCCTGACAAGGACCTCATCAGCACCATCGAATATTATGCCACAACAATTGAAAACAAGGAAGGTATCTCCGTCAGAGGTACACTTGTCATCATCAAAAACCCGAATAAGACCCTGGGCTACGAGATCGACAGATTACTCCACTCCACATCACACTTTACCAATATGGTAAACCTGGCAAAAGTCAACCTCAGTCAGCTATACTGGTTTAATAAGACTCCCTCTCTTATCAAGAAGAACGTATATAAGCTGATAATAAGACCTATACTTGAATATCCTTGAGTACCCATGTTGCTAACAACAAAAAACAAGATGTTACTTTTGGAAAGAGTCCAGAACAAGGAACTCCGCTCCATCACAGACACCAGACTCAGGGACACAATCAGATCTGCACATCCAACAGGAGATCGACTCAATAAATATCAGGCTGGACAAACTAAAGAAGCGACAACTATAAGCCATGTACGAACTCTCTATATTCCAGAGATAACCCAATCCAGCCAACTAATACCATTGACTACATCATCAATACACCTCCCTATAGGACCCACAGGATGCTCCTCCAACAAAGAGTCCGACGTTTCATTGACAATGCGGACTTCCCAAGAGCAAAGGTTCTGATTGATCTCCCTGAAGATGTAGAAGAATGGCTACCACCAGAGCCAATCTATATCCAAGACAGCTAAAACCATCCTTACTTTGCATACCTTACATCTAACCAAGCAACATCTGAAAACCTCCGAGCAACTTGCCCCCTTGCAAGAACAAAAAGGCAATTACAAAATATACCTACCACCAATTCACTGCCATTTACGTACGCATTTTGCATACAAGTGTGTAATGGATGGTGTGGTATATACGACCATCTTATTATTATGCTTAACACAACACACACACACAAACACCTACATTAATACTCACCAAAGTGGTTCTGCCACTTATATTTATTACTCCCTCTCCTCACCCCCCACCCTAACTTCTCCACATTCCATCCTTACCTGTTCTTCTTCCTCCCTAACTTACCAAACTTACCAAACTTACCAAACTTACCAAACTTACCAAACTTCGAGCCTCGCCTCTATCTCCCTTCCCTTCAGACATTAAAACTTCCCACAACATTCCCCATAAACATTCCCCATAAACATTCCTCATAAACATTCCTCATAAACATTCCTCATAAACATTCCTCATAAACATTCCCCATAAACATTCCTCATAAACATTCCTCATAAACATTCCTCATAAACATTCCTCATAAACATTCCTCATAAACATTCCTCATAAACATTCCCCATAAACATTCCTCATAAACATTCCCCATAAACATTCCCCATAAACATTCCTCATAAACATTCCTCATAAACATTCCTCATAAACATTCCTCATAAACATTCCTCATAAACATTCCCCATAAACATTCCCCATAAACATTCCTCATAAACATTCCTCATAAACATTCCCCATAAACATTCCTCATAAACATTCCTCATAAACATTCCTCATAAACATTTTCTTCTAAAATTCTAACAGTGACTTCAACCATTTTTTTTTTGTCTTTTATTAATACAAATATTATTTATTACAATAAACTGAAACTTAAGAGTATTAAACAGGTGCAGAATAATAAAATAATACAATACATATTTAAGGTTCAACAAGATATCACAACAGAACAATCTGAATAAATCATGAATCATCAAACTATTAGTACATTTAAATTAATTAACTGTTTTTTTTTACAATAATTTTAATGCTTCTGATGATTTACTTATATTACACTGTTTATATTCACTATACCTGAGTTTCACCACGTTCACAGTTGTGTGAAAAAATATCTAAAATAATAATTATAAAATAATAATAATAATAATAATAATAATAATAATAATAATAATAATAATAATAATAATAATAATAATAATAATAATAATAATAATAGTACTAGTAATACTACTACTAAAAATAATAATAATAATAATAATAACATTTATGTAGCCTTTTACCTAGATAATTTATGCACCTCATTTGACAATCAGTTAAAGGGTTTGGTAACTTTAGTAAACATGTTTGTATTTACTGTTAGATGATTTAACTTGTTCCCTGAATGTATGTGAGCTGATGTTGATCCCAAATGAGCCACGAGCAGACACAAGTGTATTAACCTGGCGCTGCATTGTTCCTATAAGCTCCAGAACAATAAGAGACATCATTCCAGGACGGGATTAAGGAAGAGGTTTCCTCCTGAAGAGGTGAGGCAGTTCCTGGGTACTGTCACACAGATGAGCCCTTGGCTTGGTTGGTAGCGTTTTTAGCTCGTACACAAAGGGATAGGGATTGATTCCTGGCACTGGTGAGACATTGGTCATATTTTCTTACACCTGCTGTCTCTGTCCACATAGTATTAATTAAGTCCCTGGGTGGTAGCAGGCTGTCGAAGCAGGATAACAGTTCTTAACCTGTAAATGATCTGAGGTAGGTTAACAGTTCTTATGGTGTAAATGAGGTGAGGCAGGATAATAGTTCTTAGCCTGTAAATGAACTAAGGTAGAATAACAACTCTTCACCTGTAAATTAGCTGTTATAGGATAACTCATGGCAATAAATACTGTGATAAGATAACAGTTCTTCGATAACAGTTCTTAATGCAGTTGTTCTTAAAAAATTTTTTAGCAGTGTCCCAAAAGCCTGTCGAAAATCTACATGGCAGCCAATATAATCATAATTTTAATTTGCAAAATAAATGAAAAAAAGAAAAAAAAGATCTCGGTCTTAAAAAAAACAAAAACATGACCAAAACAAAAGGTAAATGACAATATTTTATTAATGTAACTAATAAATAGAAATCATAATGAATATCCGAAAGAAATATAACACCAATTCAATAATTGGATTAAGGTAACGTGAGAGATGTGTCAGTAATTAATGAGATTCCTGTCACTGCATGGTTTTAAGCAGCTCCTCATGTCAGGGTGACTGAGATGACATACTGCATCTTAACTCATGTCAGGAAGTTGTAGCAGAGGGAAGGAACACTTTCATTGCTCAACTTCTAAAAATCTGATTTTCTTTGTAAACATTGATCCAGAATTAACTCAGTGATTCGTTTTTGTTTTCTGAAATCACAGTGAAATGTTTCGTTGTTGTGAATCTCAATGGACTGCTCCTGTAGTTTGCTGAAGTTTGAAATATCTACATTTAGGTTTTCAGGTTCAGTGTTGAAGGAATTTCTAATCCTGAAATATTTCATCACATTCTTGGAAATATAGATATCAAACTGTGTGACCACCTTAGAAATATTACCACGATCATGATGTGGACCTGGAAGAGTGAAAATGTTTGGTCCTACTTAAGTGCTCAACGATGGTAATAATGCAGTCTTCTCAGCCTCACTCTTACTCTTCCACAACTTGAGTTCCCCCTTGAATGTTGTTAGTTTCTCTGGCAACCCAACCATCATCTGATTCTTACCTGACATTGAAATATTCAAGGCGTTAATCTCAGCAAAAATTTCGACAACATAAACCTCTTGCATCGTCCATTTTGAATCTGAGAATCTGGGGGAAATTTTGTGACACTTTTCGACCAAAAATATGTCAGTGAGGTTCCGCCACTTAACCTCAGAGCGCATCAGGGTGAAGATCCTAGAATTAAGAGCCGTAGCTTTGACGAAATTAACAACGTAAATGACCTCCTGCAACACATTCTGCAATACACCTGACAATCCCTCAGAAGCAAAACTTTCACTCTGAAGGAAACAGTGAACAATCAGTACATGCAAATATGCCTGTTTTACTCTAGTAGTGAGACGCTGTTGTGCTGCTAACATTGCTGGTGCTTCATCACAACACACTAAACACTGATTCCACTGAAGCCTTTCTTCCCTGAAGAATGAGACCACAGTCATGAAAATATCTCCAGTTGTTTTGGTGTGTAACAGCTGGCAGCACAGAAATTCCTCTTCTATATCTTCTGGACGTTGATACTGTAGAGTAGCCATGAGTTTGGTATCATCACTAACATCACTAGACTCGTCCTCTTGAAGACTCAACTGTCCACACATTTTTATGACTGTGATCACGTGATGTTTTAAATCACACGACTTGTTTTTTATTTGTTGACTAATTGTGTCACACTAGTTCTCCTAGAACTTATAATATTACTACACTGGGACTTCTCTGTTTTTCCCCCAAAACCCATACCACTAACTAATTCTAGTTTAAAGCCCTAACAGCTCCCTCCACTGCAGTTGCCAGTGCCCCCACCCCAGACCTGGATAAGTGAACCCCATCCCTGGCATACATGTCATTTCTGCCATAGAAGAGGTCCCAGTTGTCAATGAATGTTACTGCATTTTCCTTACAGTATTTGTCCAGCCAGCAATTGACACCAATTGCCCTGGACAACCATTCATTTCCAACTCCTCTCCTTGGCAAAATACCACATATGACAGGGTTCCCACCCTTCTTCCTAATTCTGTCTATTGCTGACCTGTAGCTGCTAATCAGCTCCTCACTCCTACGTCTGCCAACATCGTTGCCTCCAGCACTGAGACAGATAATAGGATTGCTCCCATTACCTCTCATGATGTCGTCCAGACGGCTAACAATATCCTTCATCCCAGCCCCAGGATAACACACCCTCTGCCTCCTATTCCTATCCTTAAGACAAAATTCCCTATCCATAAACTTAATCTGACTATCCCCAACTAAAACAATGTTCTTACCTCGACTGGCGGTGTGCATGACGTTCTCGACGGTCTTTGTAGAGATGGTCTTCGCTGGGATGTCCTTACATTCGTCTTCCTTGGTCCCGTTCGTCGTGACGTTCCCAGTAGTCGACTCACATTCGTCTGGTAGCACAGAAAAGGAGTTCGAAGTTTCCACAGCAGTCTCTTTCTTCTTCGTCGTTACTACCTATCCATTCGTCTTCGTGATCTTCAACTTCGTCCCATGCTGTCCGGTCACTGCCCATGTTCCCGTCTTGACCTGAGGACTCACAACAGGAGGACTACTACGAATCCTCTTGTTTTCCTCCGTCAATCGCCGTATCTCTAGCTTCGCTACCCTCAATTCCTCCTTAAGCTGCTGGTAAAGTTGCTCAATAGGGGGCATCCTGGTTCAGTCCACAGGGAGTACACTAGACACGTTTTCACTGTTTCTACTGCCTCCTCTGTATTCGACTGAAGAAGCCTACTGTGGAGGCGAAACGTTTCGTAATGAAGATAACTAACTGTTGTACATGTGTCTTGCATATCTACTTGTCGTTATGATATATAATTGTGTCACTTGACAGAGGAATCAGCTTAGTATTCTTCCCAGCTTCACTACCACAAACTGTCCTCATCATGCCACACTTGCTGCTTTTACCAACTCCTCATCAATGGTGTCTAGCATATTTAATCTGGCAATCCTCTAAACTACGAGGTATGAAACAAGTGTTTCTTTACTGAGTAAATACCTGTGTTGGTAGGAATATCCACTCTCTGTTGTTTCAGTTATTCTTCTTTCCTTTCAAAGACACTCTATGTTCACAAGTGCACTCTGCTTTACTTCTAAGTTCCTTCCAGGATTGTTCTGCCTGAATGACTATTTGTTCAAAACTTCCCCACAAATAAGTCATTGTTGCTTAATTACTCTACCTTGAGTGATCTCCCAGAAGCCAACATTAATTAAGATGTTCGTCTTGTACTGACTTTTAGCAGTATGTAGTAACCAACCTGAGAACAACACATAAATAACTACTAGTTATGAAATAACTCAGACAGTAACACTGTTTATCATAATAATAATAAAAAAAAAAAAAAAAATAATAATAATAATAATAATAATAATAATAATAAAATTGATAATAATTGCTTTGAGTCATCACATTAATTTCTTTGATTCACCATATTTATTGTTTTAACTTTCCACATGAATTTCTGTGAGTAATCAAATATTTTTTTTTCTTCCACAGACTAACCCTCGAGGTAGAAGAACCATCAGTGAACTACAAGAATCATCAGTGTGGTACAAGAATCATCACTGAGCTACAAGAATCATCACTCTGCTACACAAATCATCACTGAGCTACAAGAATCATCACTGAGCTACAAGAATCATCACTGAGCTACAAGAATCATCAGTGTGGTACAATAATCATCACTGAGCTACAAGAATCATCACTCTGCTACAAAAATCATAACTGAGCTACAAGAATCATCAGTGTGGTACAAGAATCATCACTGAGCTACAAGAATCATCACTCTGCTACAAGAATCATCACTGAGCTACAAGAATCATCACTGAGCTACAAGAATCATCACTGAGTTACAAGAATCATCACTGAGCTACAAGAATCATCACTGAGTTACAAGAATCATCACTGAGCTACAAGAATCATCACTCTACTACAAGAATCATCACTCTGCTACAAGAATCATCACTGAGCTACAAGAATCATCACTGAGTTACAAGAATCATCACTGAGCTACAAGAATCATCACTGAGTTACAAGAATCATCACTGAGCTACAAGAATCATCACTCTACTACAAGAATCATCACTCTGCTACAAGAATCATCACTCTGCTACATAATGAAGACAACAACAACAAGAGCATGGAGTATTTTGCAATAAAACAATAAAATAATATATCCAGATGTACAGAAAATATAAGAAATATATCATTATCAGCTACTTAGATGTGAAATATATTTCTGGTGATGGATACGAGTTAAAATGGCCACGTGGGGGAGCAAGTTGTATAGTTACAATTTTCACATAAAATTTTTTGAATTTTTTTGTGAGAATGAGTGAGAAATATTACACATTTGTCATTTTTAGAAAAGTGGATGGATAAGTTAGTGTCGAAAAACCTTGTGATGGAAGATTTATGGGAGACCGAGCCTAGTTCTGAGACCGATTCAGATTCTTCACTGGATGTCAACATGAGACACCGAGGACTGACTCAGACCACAGCCGGAGACGCAGGTAAAGTCTCTGTGGCTGAGCAGTTCCCCATGAACTTCTCTCTGGCCATCCAGTCCTACGGCAGTTACCTGGGCAATGAATTATATGGGAGTTATCTGAGCAATGAATCTTTTGATGACTATCAAAGCAATGCATCTTATGGAGGCTATATGACCAACGAGTCTTACACAGACAACCTGGATAGTAAGTCATTACCCATCGACATGAGGTTCAACGATGGTCATGTCCTACTCATCTCCTCTTACTCTGGTATCTTCTTTATCAGTCTGGTGGGAAATTTGTGTGTCCTGAAAGCCATTCTTGGAGGAGGACGTAAACAACGCAAGTCCAGAGTCAACCTCATGCTCCTGCACCTCGCCATAGCTGATTTAATAGCAAGTATTTTCTGGTTTAGTCTAACACAGCAAGTATTTTCTGCCTAATCTAACATACATTTCTACCTCATGTACATACATCTGGACATAGCTAATCTGATAGTAAATATTCATGCATATAGCTAACTTTATGGTGATTACATTGACAGAAAAACTATTTTTAATAATTGAACATTTGAAATTTTTGCATTTCTTTCAAATTTAAGAATAGCGAACATTCTAGGTTCCACAGCCATTAAATTTATTTTTGTTCACTTCTAAAATAAGGTAAGTACAGTAAGGTAAGTACAATAAGGTAAGTACAGTAAGGTAAGTACAGTAAGGTAAGTACTGGAAGGAGAGTGCAGAAAGGTTAAGGATTTATCAAGCTGAGTGTAGAACTTTATCAACCTGTGTGTAATGTTTCATCAAAGTTCTATCTGGAGATTTACAAGATCTGGATAGAAGTTTTGCATGTTCTGTGTAGAGCATTAGCTTGTTCTATATAGAGTTTAATCCAAGTTTTGTTTAGAGCTCTATCATGCTCTGCTGCTTATTTTCTCTGAGTATTGTGAAGTAAAATTGGAACTATGGACTTTTCCACTAAGCGTCTATTCACTTCAAGAGAAGCACAAACATCTGAACATACATCTAAAACGTTGTCCAAGTTTGTACCATTTAGTAAATACCTTCGATTGCTTATTCAGGAATACACTGAAAGGCATTTAAAATAACTGACAACACAGTGGCTTACATACGAGCCTGGAGTATTTCCATGTATGACTGTATGAACAAGTGTCACCCAGTACTCGATCGGCCACTGCTGAAGATTGGGTCTGAGTCTCGAACAACGTGAACAATTCTTGAGGCGCTGAAGAGTTTTTGTCGTCTATACAATGCTCGACACTGGTACGACAATACTGACTCCTCTCCCTCTGACATATTTCTCCTTGGCGAACCAGTTAACTAATCAGGGGAATGATCACCACCGATACAAACAAGAAAACGGAAATGGGAGCAGAGGCTAGCAGGCACTGTAGGTGTATGTATGTGAATGCGTGTGCTCGTGTGTGTGTACTCACCTATTTGTGTGTGTGTGTGTGTGTGTGTGTGTGTGTCCCAACAATTAATAATTGCATCGATAACTCATTACAGTTGTGACCGGGTGTGGACGTGTGAATTGCTTATTACTTTATAATTTGTTCATGATTGTAACCATGTATAAACGTATGTAAGTAAATTTACTTATATGATTCATTATCTTTGTAACTTGTGAGTTCATTACCTTTCTACCTTGTTCAGCTATCATAATTTTGGGGCCCAGTCTCTGGACCCATTATGTGCCTCTGTAATCTTTTGACTACCGCCCACAGGATGGGTATTGGGTGCATAATAAAGATATTAAACTAACTAAAGAAGGTACGTGATGCACACAGGACACAGATGTAAGAGTCATAGTTGATATATCAGACATTTAGCAGCTGCACATTTGCTAAATGACAACGATATTCAGCGCCAATTAAACGAGTAATGTGGCAATAACGCTGCATTGATAATTTTGGCAGACAATACAAATCAGGCTGTGGTGGCCTGGTGGCTAAAGCTCTCGCTTCACACAGCGAGGGTCTGGGTTCGATTCCCAGCCAGGGTAGAAACATTAGACGTGTTTCTTTACACTTGTTATCTATGTTCACCCATCAGTAAAATGGGTACCTGAGTGTTAGTCGACTGGTGTGGGTCGCATCCTGGGACACTAACCTAATTTGAGGGAAATGCTCAGTATAACAAGGGGCTTTCTATATAGTAGTATGTCATTGATGTCAGATAGGCCGTTCCTGCCTATCTAATTTATTAACATTCTTCAGTAAAGCTTTTGAGGCAGTTGATCACGATAAAGAATTCGATATTGTTTATTTAGACTTTAGTAAGGCTTTTGATAGAGTACTGCACCAGAGACTGCTAAAGAAAGTGGCAGCTCATGGCATTGGGGGAAAAGTGCTGTCATGGATCGAGTCATGGCTCAACAATAGGAAGCAGAGTGTGTTTAAATGGGGTTAAATCCGAATGGGGATCTGTAACAAGTGGTGTTCCACAGGGATCAGTCTTAGGCCCTTTGTTGTTTATAATATATATCAATGACCTTGTTGAGAGAATTACTAGTGATATGAGCAAATTCGCCGATGACACGAAGATAGGTAGGATATTTGATTCCAACGTAGATGTCAGGGAACTTCAGGTGGATTTAGAAAAACTCAATTCCTGGTCAGAAAAGTGGCAGATGCAGTTCAATGTAGATAAATGCAAGGTTCTGAAGCTCGGGAGTGTCCATAACCCAAGCACTTATAAGTTAAATAACGTAGAACTTAGCCTTACAGATTGCGAAAAGGAAATGGGGGTTATGGTAAGCAACCTTAAACCAAGACAGCAATGCCTAAGCGTACGTAATAAGGCAAACGGATTACTGGGATTTATATCAAGAAGTGTTAACAACAGAAGTCCAGAGGTTATACTACAGCTTTATACATCATTAGTAAGGCCTCACCTAGATTATGCAGCTCAGTTCTGGTCTCCATATTACAGAATGGATATAAATTCGTTAGAAAACATTCAGCGTAGAATGACTAAATTAATACATAGCATTAGAAATCTTCTGTATGAAGAAAGATTGAAGACTCTTAAATTACATTCACTTGTAAGGCGAAGAATGAGGGGAGACATGATCGAGGTATACAAGTGGAAAATGTGTATTAAAAAGGGGATATAAATAAGGTCTTGAGGATATCTCTCCAAGAGAGAACCCGCAATAATGGATTCAAATTAGATAAGATTAGATTTAGAAAGGATATAGGAAAGTATTGGTTTGGAAATAGGGTAGTTGATGAGTGGAACAGTCTGTAGTAGAGTTAATGAAGCTAAAACCTTGGGTCTGTCTGTCTAACTTTTTAAAAATTGGGACTACATTTCCTGTTTCATTTGCCTGTTTCGATAGATAAAAATATATAAAATTAAATAAATTATTTATTTCCCTGCTAAGGCTACAATGAGTGCTCACACATCACAATAAGATTGGAGTAAAGAAAGTCACTATCATGCCCAGGTATTTCGAGCAGACTCAAGTCCAGACAGTCGAAGAGCGACACAACACAAATAGTCAATATTTCACTCAATTATATACGAGGAAGTACAATTTATGGTCCAATCCAACATTTTTAAGGCCGCATCCAAGTCCCTTTACAGTGGTAGAACACAAATACTCTATATTTGTGTGTGTATGTGTGTGTGTGTGTTTGTGTGTGTGTATGTGTGCGTGTGTGTGTAGATGTCTACTACCTGGAGGTAAACACCTACACACACATTAGGTGAGTACACCTAAACACACACACACACAACTACAAAACACACATACGCACTTACACACACACACACACACACACACACACACACACTGGGACAGGATGTTCCAGAGAGGGAACACAGAAACAAGGGGACACAACTGGAAGCTGAAGACTCAGATGAGTCAAAGGGATGTTAGGAAGCATTTCTTCAGCCACAGAGTAGTCAGGAAGTGGAATAGTCTAGAGAAAGATATAGTGGAGGCAGGAACCATACATAGTTTTAAGACGAGGTATGATAAAGCTCATGGAGCAGGGAGAGCAGAGACCCAGTAGCGGACAGCGAAGAGGCGGGGCCAGGAGGTGAGTATCGACCCCTGCAACCACAATTAGGTGAGTACAATTAGGTGAGTACACACACACACACACACACACACACACACACCTACAACACATACATACACCTACACACACAGATAATGTGAAGTTAATGAGGAGAATTAAATCGGTCGAGATCCAGGCAGGACCACAAAGAGACCTGGACAGGCTACAAGCCTGGTCCAGCAACTGGCTCCTTGAATTTAACCCTGCCAAATGTAAAGTCATGAAGATCGGGGAAGGGCAAAGAAGACCGCAGACAGAGTATAGTCTAGGTGGCCAAAGACTGCAAACTTCACTCAAGAAAAAAGATCTTGGGGTGAGTATAATACCGAGCACATCTCCTGAGGCACACATCAATCAGATAACTGCTGCAGCATACGGACGGCTGACAAACCTAAGAATAGCGTTCCAATACCTCACTAAGGAATCGTTCAAGACTCTGTACACTATATACGTCAGGCCCATACTGGAGTATGCAGCACCAGTTTGGAACCCATACCTGGTCAAGCACGTCAAGAAATTAATGAACGCGCAAAGGTTTGCAACAAGACTAGTCCCAGAGCTAAGAAAGGTTAAGGGAAAGAAAGGTTAAGGGAAATCGACCTGGAGGACCGGAGGGTCAAAGAAGACATGATAACGACATACAAAATACTGCGATTAATAGATAAGGTGGACAGAGACAGGATGTTCCAGAGAGGGGACACAGAAACAAGGGGTCACAATTGGAAGTTGAAGACTCAGACGAGTCAAAAGAATGTTAGGAAGTATTTCTTCAGTCATAGAGTTGTCAGGAAGTGGAATAGGAGGCAGGAACCATACATAGCTTTAAGACGAGGTATGACAAAGTTCATGGAGTAGGGAGAAAAAGGACCTAGTAGCAATCAGTGAAGAGGCGGGGCGAGGAGCTATGACTTGACCCCTGCATCCACAAATAGGTGAACACAAATAGGTGAGTACATTAGGCGAGTACAATTAGGTGTGTTTGTGTTTGATTTGTAGGTGTGTGTGTGTGTGTGTGTGTGTGTACTCACCTAATTGTGGTTGCAGAAGTCGAGTTATAGCTCCTGGCCCCGCCTCTTCACTGACCACTACTAGGTCCTCTGTCTCCCTGGTCCATGAGCTTTATCATACCTTGTCTTAAAGTTATTTATGGTTCCTGCCTCCACTACATCACTTGCTAGACTATTCCACTTCCTGACAACTCTATGACTGAAGAAATACTTCCTAACATCCCTTTGACTCGTCTGAGTCTTCAACCTCCAATTGTGACCCCATGTTTCTGTGTCCCCTCTCTGGAACATCCTGTCTCTGTCCACCTTATCTATTCCACGCGGTATTTTGTATGTCGTTATCATGTCTCCCCTAACCATCCTTTCCTTCAGTGTCGTCAGGCCGATTTCCCTTAACATTTCTTCATAGGACATTCCCCTTAGCTCTGGAACTAACCTTGTTGCAAACCTTAGCACTTTCTTTAATTTCTTGACGTGCTTGACCAGGTGATAGTTCCAAACTGGTGTTGCATACTCCAAAATGGGCCTGACGTACAAAGTGTACAGTGTCTTGAACGATTCCTTACTAAGGTATTGGAACGCTATTCTCAGGTTCGCCAGCAGTTATCTGGTTGATGTGTGCTTCCGGAGACGTGCTCGGTGTTATACTCACCCTAAGATCTTTCTCTTTGAGTGAGGTTTGCAGTCTTTGGCCACATAGCCTATACTCTGTCTGCGGTCTTTTTTGCCCTTCCCCGATCTTCATGAATTGCATATAGCGGGTTTAAACTCGAGAAGCCAGTTGCTGGACCACGTGTCCAGCCTGTCCAGGTCTCTTTGTAGTCCTGCCTGATCCTCCTCTGATTTAATTCTCCTCATTAACTTCGCATCATCTGCAAACAGGGACACCTCTGAGTCTATCTCTTCCATCATGTCATTCATATATACTAAAAATAGCACTGGTCCTAGGACTGACCCTTGTGGGACCCCGCTCGTCACAGGCGCCCACTGTGATACCTCAAGTACCATGACTCGTTGTTGCCTCCCAGTCAGGTATTCTCTGATCCATTGCAGTGCCCTTCCTGTTATGCGTGCGTGATCCTCTAGTTTTTGCCCTAATCTCTTGTGAGGAACTGTATCGAATGCCTTCTTGTAGTCAAAGAAAATGCAGTCAACCCACGCGTCTTTCTCGTGTCTTACCTCTGTTACCTTGTCATAAAACTCCAGGAGGTTTGTGACACAGGATTTGCCTTCCCTGAATCCGTGCTGGTTGTCATTTATAGTCTTGTTCCGTTCCAGGTGCTCTACCACTCTCCTCCTGATAATCTTCTCCATGACTTTGCATACTATACACGTCAGTGACACTGGTCTATAGTTCAGTGCCTCGTTTTTGTTTCCTTTCTTAAAAATGGGAACTACATTTGCTGTCTTTCATACCTCAGGTAGTTGCCCAGTTTCGAGTGATGTGTTGAAGATCGTGGTTAGTGGCACACACAGCGTCTCTGCTCTCTCTCTAAAGACCCACGGGGAGAAGTTGTCCGGTCCCATCACCTTTGAGGTATCAAAGTCACTGAGCAGCTTCTTAACCTCCTCCTCAGTTGTGTGAATGTTATCCAACACTTGTTGGTATATTCCTTGTTGGTGTCCCCCTATGTTCTGTCTTCCCAGAGTCCTTCCTGTCTTCACTGTAAATACTTCCCTAAATCTTGTGTTGAGCTCCTCACATACCTCTTGATCGTTTCTTGTGAGTTCCCCACCTTCTTTCCTCAGCCTGATTACCTGGTCTTTGACTGTTGTCTTACTTCTAATGTGGCTTGTTATGCCCAAGGTCATAAGAGATTGATTTATATAGAATTTATGTGGAATTGTCTACTTAATATTATACTTAGGGTTTCTTTAATATTAGCTAAATTAAATATTCCTCTAGTTTATAATATTATCTGGTTTAGGGATATGTAATTATTATTATTATTATACCCGGGTATGATATATATATATATATATATATATATATATATATATATATATATATATATATATATATATATATATATATATATATATATATATATATATATATATATATATATAATTATGGAGTAATGTGTTAGGTAGGTATGTAACACCTTGCTAAGGTTGATAACGAGGTATGTTCTTGGTGGGTAGTTCAGACCGCTCTACCCTCTCCCCTTTGACGAGTTGATGTCAAGACAAGGGGTTTACAATGTAAGTTCAGTTCCCTCTCACTGTTGACTCGGAGAGCAGTGTCTTAGCAGTCCCACTAGTACTCCAGTACTGTTCTCTCTTGTTGTCTTATAGAGTTTTGACTACGAAACTCCTGAATTTTCTTGGTATGGGAATTCTGTGTTGAATTCAGGAGACAGTTAGATCAAGATATTCTCAGTGTACGATGTGACTAACTGTATTGTGTGTGGAAATCTGAGGAACCTTGATCTCAAGCAAGTGTTACTCTGAGATATTAATACAGTGGACCCTCGGTTTTCGTTCACCTACAAACTCGAACAATTATGTAAGTGTATTTTTGTAAGTGTATTTTGGGGGTCTGAAACGGCTAATCTAATTTACATTTGTCCTTATGGGAACAAATTCGTTCGGTAACAGCATTTCAACAGCATTCTGGAAAGAATTTTGAACGAAAACCGAGGGTCCACTGTATTCTCTTTCAAGGCGTGTGTCACGATCGATTTAGTTCCTCTGTTTATTCTTTAGTGAAGTGACCATATAGACATTGATTATTTAAGGTGTTAATTTACGGTTGATAAGATCTATGTTATGGTATATACACTACTTAGTTTTTTTATGTGACGAAAAAGATCGGACTAAGTGATATTAAATGATATTTTCAAATGTCTAAAAAGTATTTAAGCTTTTAATAAAAAAACTGGAAAAAGCTTTGTAAACTCTTATTTTTGCCTTATCTTATAAAGAATTGAAGTTCCTTCTTATTCTTGTAAGTGATTTTGTTATGGAGTGCACTAACCTGGCCATCGACTAAGTTTCGAACCGTAACAGTCTATACAGCAGTTTCGGGTCAGGCTTGACTTTCGATGCTATGTTGTTTTCGTACTGTCGCTGGGCCTCCCTCCTTATCTGTGCATACTCGTTTCTGGCTCGTCGACTAATCTACTTATTTTCCTGGGTACTTTGTCTTCTGTACTTTTTCCATTTTCTAGTGCACTTAGTCTTTGCCTCCCTGCATCTTCGGGTAAAATAAGGGCTCATTCTGGTATTCCCATTATTTATGTTGCCCTTGGGAATAAACCTTTCATCTGCCTCCCATTTTGTTGTTACGTATTCCATCATTTCGTTTACTGACTTTCCTACCAATTCTCAGTCCCACTGAACCTCCAGCAGGAAGTTCCTCATACCTGTGTAATCCCCCCTTTTATAGTCTGTTTTTTCCCATTCAGCGCCTGTTACCCTCTCCACTTGTAACTCTACTATGTATTCAAAGCTCAGAACCACGTGATCACTAGCTCCAAGGGGCCTCTCATATGTAATGTCCTCAATGTCTGAACTGCTCAGGGTGAACACGAGGTCCAGTCTTGCTGGTTCATCCTCCCTTCTCTCTCTGGTACTGTCCTTAACGTGCATGAGGTTTTCCAGTACCACATCCATCATCTTGGCTGTCCATGTTTCGGGACCCCTGTGTGGCTCCAGGTTTTCCCAATCGATCTCCCTGTGGTTGAAATCGTCCATAATAGTAACTTTGCTCTGCTCGAGTGAGCTCTTCTTGCCACCTCAGCCAGTGTGTCCACCATTGCTCTGTTGCTCTCTTCATATTCCTCTCTTGGCCTCCTGCAGTTCTGTGGTGGGTTATACATCACTGCAATGACTACCTTATGTTCCCCAGACTGAAGTGTACCTACTAAGTAATTCCTTTCACTAATCACGTCCATGCCTTCCATTTCCTCAAATCTCCATCGGATTTTTTTACGAGCAGTGCAACCCCTCCTCCCCCTCTTCTCCTTCTATCATTCCTCAGGTTCTGATATCCGGGTGGGAAGATTGTGTCTGTTATTGTCTCGATGAGTTTCGTTTCTGTGACTGCTATGATGTCTGGGGACTTCTCATTGATTCTTTCATTCCACTCCTCATATTTGTTCATTATTCCATCCGCGTTCGTGTACCAGACCTTCAACTTCTTTTCTAAAACTGTGGTCCTGGGAGAATGTTGGGGTTGGGGAGGGAACCCTGGCAGGGGCCTATTGGGGTGGGGGTGGGGTGTGTGATGAGAGGGGGTGGGGGCAGAATGCTCATAGGGGGTTGCTGTAAGGGTGAAGTTTGTGGTGTGGGGGTGGGGACAGAGGGGTTACTGTGGTTGGAGTCCTGCGGATGTGTGTGTGTGTGTGTGTGTGCGTGCAGGTGGGTTTGTTTTGGTGTGTGTGTGTGTTTGGTGTGGGTGTGTGTTTGGGTGTGTGTATGGGTGTGTTTGGGTGGGTGTGTTTTATGTGTGTTTGGGTGTTCTTGCATGTTTGGATGTGGTTGCATATTTGGGTTTGGTTGCGTTTGTGTGTGTGGGTGTGAGAATAGGTGAGTGTGGGATAGTGTGAGGGAGAGTGTGTGGTAGAGGGTGGGTGTGAGGGAGTGTGTGGTAGAGGGAGAGTGTGGTAGACGGTGGGTGTAAGGGAGAGTGTGTTGTAGAGGGTGAGTGAAAGGGAGAGTGTGTGGTAGAGGGTGCATGTGAAGGAGTGTGTGGTAGAGTGTGGGTGTGAGGGAGTGTGTGATAGAGGGTGGGTGTAAGGGAGAGTGTGTGGTAGAGGGTGGGTGTGAGGGAGTGTATGGTAGAGGGTGGGTGTAAGGGAGAGTGTGTGGTAAAGGGTGGGTGTGAGGGAGTGTGTGCTAGAGGTTGGGTGTGAGGGAGTGTGTGGTAGAGGGTGGGTGTGAGGGAGTGTACTCACCTATTTGTGGTTGCAGGGGTCGAGTCATAGCTCCTGGCCCCGCCTCTTCACTGATTGCTACTAGGTCCTCTCTCTCCCTGCTCCATAATAATATCATTATTTACTACAAGTACACGTACATGGTATACTGGCCTAGCTGACATCAGTGACATACTACTATACAGAAAGTCCCTTGTTATGCTGAGCATTTCGGGCAGATTAGGTCAGTGTCCATTTCGGAGTAATTGAAATTTCTCATCATTGAAATTTATATTGTTTTCTGCAGTCCATTTAAAGATTTGGTTGATGTCTGCTTGGAGTCTTGCAGTGTCTTAAATGGTGGACACTGTCATGCAGATTCGGGTGTCGTCTGCAAAGGAAGATACGGCACTGTGGTTTATATCCCTGTCTATATCCGATATGAGGATGAGGAACAAGATGGGAGCGAGTACTGTGCCTTGTGGAACAGAGCAGTTCACCGTAGCCGCCTCAGACTTTACTCTGTTGACTACTACTCTTTGTGTTCTATTTGTTAGGTGTCCATGCTCCCTCTCCATAGGATGTTAAAAGCACGTGATAGGGGCTTCTTGCAGTTCTTGATGAACACGGAGTTCCATGAGTCTGGGCCTGGGGCAGAGTGCATGGGCATGTCATTTATCGCCTTTTCGAAGTCATTTGGCGACAGGATAATGTCAGATAGGTTTGCATCTACCAAATTTTGTGGCACTCTCATAAAAAATTCATTTAGGTCTTCGACTTTCAGTCTGGTTAGCGGCTCGCTGAAAACTGAGTCATACTGGGACTTTAGTCGCTCATTCATTTCCTTGCTCTCGTCTGTGTAGGACCCATCCCGTTTAAGTAGGGGCCCAATACTGGTTGTTGTTCGCGACTTTAATTTGGCATAAGAAAAGAAATACTTTGGGTTTCTTTCAATTTCATTTATGGCTTTTTGATTCCTGTAAGATTCCTTAAGTTTTAGTTCGATGTTTGCTATTTCTCTGACCATTGTCTCCCTACGTATTTCAGATATATTGGCCTCTTGTAGCCGCTCTGTTATTCTTTTCCTTCGCCTGTATAAGGAGCGCCTCTCTCTTTCTAGTTTGCATCTTCTCCTCCTTTTTCTTAAGGGAATTTGTCTTGAGCAAACCTCAAGTGCCACGGAGTTAATTTGTTCTAGACATAGGTTAGGATCCGTGATGCTTAGGCTATCTTCCCAGTTTATATAATTTAGGACTTGGTTTACTTGGTCCCACCTTATGTTTTTGTTATTGAAGTTGAATTTGGAGAAGGCTCCATCGCGACTGACCATATTTTGTCGGTCTGGGGCTCCCCGCATACATGTCTGGACCTCTATTATATTATGATCTGAGTATATTGTTTTTGATATGATGACATTTCGTATCAGATCACCATTGTTAGTGAAGATGATTATTGTTATTACTATCTGACTGGCAGCGATGTCTCACTGCATAGGCCTGGGTAACGACTCAGATGTCGTACTGTCGTACACACTAACATCCGGCACTACACTATCATCCGGCACTACACTATCAAGATAAAGACTTTACTGACCAGGTGAAAACTTTAATCATTTATTATGGACACACTTGTTTCAGGGAAAACATCAGAAATCCCAAGAATAACTGCTGGTTATTTACCCTTTGATTACTTCATTTCATTATATATTTGTTATACCTCTTTCTTTCCCCTGTGTGTGTGTGTGTGTGTGTACTCACCTAATTGTGGTTGTAGGGGTCGAGACTTAGCTCATGGCCCTGCCTCGTCTTAAAGCTATGTATGGTTCCTGCCTCCACCACATCACTTGCTAGACTATTCCACTTCCTGACAACTCTATGACTGAAGAAATACTTCCTAACATCCCTTTGAATCGTATGAGTCTTCAACTTCAAATTGTGACCCCTTGTTTCTGTGTCCCCTCTCTGGAACATCCTGGCTCTGTGTACCCTATCTATTCCACGCAATATTCTGTATGTCGTTATCATGTCTCCCCTAACCCTCCTGTCCTCCAGTGTTGTTAGGCCTATTTCCCTTAACCTTTCTTCGTAGGACAATCCCCTTAGCTCTGGAACTAACCTTGAGGCAAACCTTTGCACTTTCTCTAATTTCTTGACGTGCTTGACCAGGTACGGGTTCCAAACTGGCGCTGTGTACTTTAGTATGGGCCTGACGTACACGGTGTACAGTGTCTTGAACGATTCCTTACTAAGGTATCGGAACGCTATTCTCAGGTTTGCCAGTCGCCCGTATGCTGCAGCAGTTATCTGATTGATGTGGGCATCCGGAGACGTGCTTGGTGTTATAGTCACCCCAAGAACTTTCTGTTTGAGTGAGGTTTGCAGTCTTTGGCCCCCTAGCCTATACTCTGTCTGCGGTCTTCTTTGCACTTCCTCGATCTTCATGACTTTGCATTTGGCGGGGTTAAATTCGAGAAGCCAGTTGCTGGACCAGGTGTCCAACATGTCCAGGTCTCTTTGTAGTCCTGCCTGATCCTCATCTGATTTAATTCTCCTCATTAACTTCACATCATCTGCGAACAGAGACACTTCTGAGTCTATCCCTTCCGTCATGTTATTCGTGTGTGTGTGTTCTCACCTAATTGTACTCACCTAATTGTGGTTGCAGGGGTCGATACTCAGCTCCTGGCCCCGCCTCTTCGCTGTCCGCTACTGGGTCTCTGCTTTCCCTGCTCCAGGAGCTTTATCATACCTTGTCTTAAAACTATGTATGGTTCCTGCCTCCACTGTATCGTTCGCTAGACTATTCCACTTCCTGACTACTCTATGGCTGAAGAAATGCTTCCTAACATCCCTTTGACTCATCTGAGTCTTCAGCTTCCAGTTGTGTCCCCTTGTATCTGTGTTCCCTCTCTGGAACATCCTGTCACTATCTACCTTGTCGATTCCCCGCAGTATTTTGTATGTCGTTATCATGTCTCCTCTAACCCTTCTGTCCTCCAGTGTTGTTAGTCCTATTTCCCTCAACCTTTCTTCATAGGACAGACCCATGAGTTGTGGAACTAACCTTGTCGCAAACCTTTGCACTTTCTCTAATTTCATGACATGCTTGACCAGGTGTGGGTTCCAGACTGGTGCTACATACTCTAGTATGTGCCTGACGTACACGGTGTACAGTGTCTTGAACGATTCCTTGTTAAGGTAACGGAACGCTAATCTTAGGTTTGCCAGTCGCCCATATGCTGCCGCAGTTATCTGGTTGATGTGTGTTTCCGGAGACGTGCTTGGCGTTATACTCACCCCAAGGTCTTTCTCCTTTGATGAGGTTTGTAGCCTTTGTCCACCTAGCCTGTACTCTGTCAGCGGTCTTCTTTGCCCTTCTCCGATCTTCATGACTTTGCATTTGGTGGGATTAAATTCGAGAAGCCAGTTGCTATACCAGATGTCAAGCTTGTCCAGGTCTCTCTGAAGTCCTGCTTGGTCTTTATCCGTGTGTGTGTGTGTGTGTGTGTGTATGTGTGTGTGTGAATGTACACACGACAGTTCTGACAAGCGCACTGAACAATGCAATTATTCTAAACGCTCTACACTGGTCACATCCTTCTATTTCTCTGATTCCATTCCACTCCCTCTTCCACAATTCCACCCATCCATCCTCTCTCCCTACCTCCCTCCCACCTTTCCACTTGAACCTACATCCCTCCTATACACCCCTCCATCCCTCCCTCCCCTGCCTCCCTCAGACTCTTCCACCTGTCCATCACCCTTCCATTATACTCTTCCATCAGAGTTTCCTTTCCACCATTCATCCTAGTCTACTTTCTATCCTTCCATTCCTATATCCCTCCCACACATCCATCCTGTATGAATCCCACACTTCCATCACGGTATCCCTCCCACACTTCCATCACTGTATCCCTCCCACACTTCCATCACTGTATCTCTCCCACACTTCCATCACTGTATCTCTCCCACACTTCCATCAATGTATCCCTCCCACACTTCCATCACTGTATCTCTCCCACACTTCCATCACTGTATCCCTCCCACACTTCCATCACTGTATCCCTCCCACACTTCCATCACTGTATCTCTCCCACACTTCCATCACTGTATCTCTCCCACACTTCCATCAATGTATCCCTCCCACACTTCCATCACTGTATCTCTCCCACACTTCCATCAATGTATCCCTCCCACACTTCCATCAATGTATCCCTCCCACACTTCCATCAATGTATCTCTCCCACACTTCCATCAATGTATCCCTCCCACACTTCCATCACTGTATCTCTCCCACACTTCCATCAATGTATCCCTCCCACTTCCATCACTGTATCCCTCCCACACTTCCATCAATATATCCCTCCCACTTCCAACACTGTATCCCTCCCACACTTCCATCACTGTATACCTCCCACTTCCATCACTATATCCCTCCCACACTTCCATCAATGTATCCCTTCCACTTCCATCACTGTATCCCTCCCACACTTCCATCACTGTATCCCTCCCACACTTCCATCACTGTATCCCTCCCACACTTCCATCAATGTATCCCTCCCACTTCCATCACTGTATCCCTCCCACACTTCCATCACTGTATCCCTCCCACACTTCCATCACTGTATCCCTCCCACACTTCCATCACTGTATCCCAACAACATATCCATCCCTGCCTATCTCATTAACGTTTACATCCCTGTCTCCCCCCTACGCATCTATCCCTACCTTCCTCTGACACATCATCCCTGTCCCTCTCCTACTCATTCATCCCTCACTCGGTCCTACACATCCATCCCTCACTCGGTCCTACACTTCCTTCCCTCACTCGGTCTACATCATCCTCACTCGGTCCTACACATCATCTCACTGGTCCTACACATCCGTCCCTCACTCGGTCCTGCACATCCGTCCCTCACTCGGTTCTACACATCCATCCCTCACTCGGTTCTACACATCCATCCCTCACTTCGTCCTATACATCCATCCCTCACTCGGTTCTACACATCCATCCCTCACTCGGTCCTACACATCCATCCCTCACTCGGTTCTACACATCCATCCCTCACTCGGTACTACACATCCATCCTCTACTCGGTCCTAACATCCATCCTCACTCGGTCCTACACATCCATCCCTCACTCGGTCCTACACATCCATCCCTCACTCGGTCCTACACATCCATCCCTCACTCGGTTCTACACATCCATCCCTCACTCGGTCCTACACATCCATCCCTCACTCGGTCCTACACATCCATCCCTCACTCGGTTCTACACATCCATCCCTCACTCGGTTCTACACATCCATCCCTCACTCGGTTCTACACATCCATCCCTCATTCGGTCCTTCACATCCATCCCTCACTCGGTCCTACACATCCATCCATCACTCGGTCCTACACATCATCCCTCGGTCCTACACATCATCCTCACTCGGTTCTACACATCCATCCCCACTGGTACTCACATCCATCCTCACTCGGTCTTACACATCCATCCTCACTCGGTCCTAGACATCCATCCCAAACTCGGTCCTACACATCCATCCCTCACTCGGTCCTACACATCCATCCCTCACTCGGTCCTACACATCCATCCCTCACTCGGTCCTACACATCCATCCTCACTCGGCATCTCACTGTTAACATCATCTCACTGGTCCTACACATCATCCTCTCGGTCTCTACATCATCTCACTGTCCTACATATCACTCGGTCTCTACATCCATCCCTCACTCGGTCCTACACATCTATCTCTACTGGTCTCACATTCATCTCACTCGGTCTACTACATTCTATCTCTCACTCGGTTCTACACATCTCATCTCATCTTCGGTTCTACATCATCTCATCTTCTACTCTCGGTTCTACAATCTATCCTCTACTTCATGTCTCTAATTCTATCTCTACTTCGGTCTTACATCTATCTTTCGGTCTACACATTCATCTCTACTTGGTTTTACAATCTATCTCTACTTGGGCCTACTACATCTATCTCTACTTGGTCTACATCATCTCACTGTTACATCATCTACTTGGTCTACATCATTCATCTCTACCATTGGTCTCTACATCATCTCACTTGGTTCACAATTCATCCTCACTGGTCCTACATCATCTCACTGGTCTTACAATCTATCTCACTGGTCTCTACACATCTCATCTCTTACTCTGGTCTACAATCATCTCTCACTTGGTCTACATTCATCCTACTTGTCTACATCTTCATTCTGTCTCTGTACACATCTATCTCTACTTCGGTTCTACAATCATCTCACTTGGTTCTACATTCTATCTCTTACTTGGTTCTTGACATCATCTATCTTTATTGTCTCTGACATTATTCATCCTTAGCTTGGTTTGACAGTTCTAGTTACTTTACTGGTCTTACATTCAGTCTTCACTTCGGTTCTACAACAATGTTCACTCTTGGTCTTAAACCATTCACTGGTTTCAATTTAGTCTCTTACTTGGTCTACATTTCAGTCTCTACCTTGGTCTACATCATCTACTTTTCATTCATCTCGACTTGAGTGTTGACAATTCATCTGACCTGGTCGTCTACATCGTTTCTCTCTTGCTTGATGTACATTCATCTCTTGACTTGGTGCTTACAGTTCAGTCTCTACTGGTGCTTGACAGTCTTCAGTCTCTACCTATGCTTGACATGGTTTCTCTATCTTATGGTTCATCTCTCATTGGTCTTACATTTCATCTTGACTTGGTGGTTGACATGTTCATCTCTTGACTTGGTGTTACAGTTTCAGTCTCTTGACCTGGTTTGACAGTTCGTCTCACTTGGTGTTACATCATCTCTGATTTTTGCAGTCTTACTTAGGTAATTCAGTCTCTGACTTGGTTACAGGTTCATCTCTTGACCTTAGGTTGACATTCACTCTCTACCTCTGGTCTACATTTCATCTCTTGACCTTAGTGGTTGACAGATGTTCAGTCTCTACTTGGTCTGACATTCATCTCTTGACTTGAGTGCTGACAGGTGTTCAGTCTCTTGACTCAATCACAGTTTAGTTTTGACTTGAGTGGATTGACAGTTTAGTTCACCAGGGTTGACGTCATCTTTGACCATGAGTGATGACAGGTGTTCAGTCTCTTCACCTTGAGTGTTGACAGGTTTCAGTCTTTCACCTTGAGTGGTGAACAGGTGTTAGTCTCTTGACCTTGAGTGGCTGACAGATGTTCAGTCTCTTGACCTTGAGTGGCTGACAGGTGTTCAGTCTCTTGACCTTGAGTGGTTGACAGGTGTTCAGTCTCTTGACCTTGAGTGGTTGACAGATGTTCAGTCTCTTGACCTTGAGTGACTGACAGGTGTTCAGTCTCTTGACCTTGAGTGGCTGACAGGTGTTCAGTCTCTTGACCTTGAGTGGTTGACAGGTGTTCAGTCTCTTGACCTTGAGTGGTTGACAGGTGTTCAGTCTCTTGACCTTGAGTGGTTGACAGGTGTTCAGTCTCTTGACCTTGAGTGGTTGACAGGTGTTCAGTCTCTTGACCTTGAGTGGTTGACAGATGTTCAGTCTCGACCTTGAGTTGTTGACACGTGTTCAGTCTCTTGACCTTGAGTGGTTGACAGATGTTCAGTCTCTTGATCTTGAGTGATTGACAGATGTTCAGTCTCTTGACCTTGAGTGGTTGAGAGGTGTTCAGTCTCTTGAGCTTGAGTGGTTGACAGTGTTCAGTCTCTTGACCTTGAGTGGCTGACAGGTGTTCAGTCTGCTTGGATCCTTGAGTGAGCTGACAGGTGTTCAGTCTCTTGACCTTGTTGAAGTGTTCATCTGAGCTCTGACAGGTGTTCAGTCTCTTGACCTTGAGTGGCTGACAGGTGTTCAGTCTCTTGACTTTGAGTGGCTGACAGGTGTTCAGTCTCTTGACCTTGAGTGGCTGACAGGTGTTCAGTTTGTTGCTGGTTGTAGCAGGGGCTTACCATTGGTTCAGACTCTGCACACTGGCTTTCTGGTTCTAGTACTGGCTTTCTATTGGCTCAGACCTTGCCCACGGGATTAATGTTTCAAGTACTAGCTTACCATTGGTTCAGACCTTGCCCACTGGCTTGCTGGTTTTAGTACTGGATTTTCATTGGTTCAGACCTTGCCCACTAGCATGCCGGTTCTAGTACTGGCTTACTATTGGTTCAGACCTTGCCCACAGTCTTGCTGGTTCTTGTACTGGCTTACCATTGGTTCACACTCTGTCCACTGGCTTACTGGTTCTAGTACTGGTTTACCATTGATTTAGACCTTGCCCGCTAGCTTGCTGGTTCTAGTACTGGCTTACCGTTGGTTCAAACTTTGCCCACTGGCTTGCTGGATCTAGTACTGGCTTATCATTGGTTCAGACCTTGCACACTGGCTTGCTGGTTCTAGTACTGGCTTACCATTGATTCAGACCTTGCCCATTGGCTTGTTGGTTCTAGTTCTGGATTACCATTGGATCAGACCTTGCTCACTGGCTTGCTGGTTCTTGGACTGGCTTACCATTGGTTCAGACCATGCTCAACAGCTTGCTGGTTCCAGTTCTGGCCTACCATTAGTTCAGACCTTACTCACTGGCTTGCTTGTTCTAGTACTGTCTTGCCATTGGTTCATACCTTGCTCACTGGCTTGCTGGTTCTAATACTGGCTTGCCATTGGTTCAGACCTTGCCCAATGGCTTGCTGTTTCTAGTACTAACTTACCATTGGTTCAGATCTTGCCCACTGTCTTGCTGGTTCTGGTACTGGCTTACCATTGGTTCACACTCTGTCCACTTTCTTACTGGTTCTAGTATTGGCTTACCATTTTTTTAGACCTTGCCCACTAGCTTGCTGGTTCTAGTACTGGCTTACCGTTGGTTCAGACTTTGCCCACTGGCTTGCTGCTTCTAGTACTGTCTTACCATTTTTTCAGACCTTGCCCACTGGCTTGCTGGTTCTAGTACTGGCTTACCATTGATTTAGACCTTGCCCGCTAGCTTGCTGGTTCTAGTACTGGCTTACCGTTGGTTCAAACTTTGCCCACTGGCTTGCTGGATCTAGTACTGGCTTATCATTGGTCCAGACCTTGCACACTGGCTTGGTGGTTCTAGTACTGGCTTACCATTGATTCAGACCTTGCCCATTGTCTTGCTGGTTCTAATACTGGCTTGCCATTGGTTCAGACCTTGCCCAATGGCTTGTGTTTCTAGTACTAACTTACCATTGGTTCAGATCTTGCCCACTGTCTTGCTGGTTCTGGTACTGGCTTACCATTGGTTCACACTCTGTCCACTTTCTTACTGGTTCTAGTATTGGCTTACCATTTTTTTAGACCTTGCCCACTAGCTTGCTGGTTCTAGTACTGGCTTACCGTTGGTTCAGACTTTGCCCACTGGCTTGCTGGATCTAGTACTGGCTTACAATTTGTTCAGACTCTGCCCACTGGCTTGCTGCTTCTAGTACTGTCTTACCATTTTTTCAGACCTTGCCCACTGGCTTGCTGGTTCTACTACTGGCTTGTTATTGGTTCAGACCTTCCTCACTGGCTTGTTGGTTCTAGTACTGGTACCATTGGTTCAGACCTTGCCCACTGGCTTGCTGGTTCAACTACTGGCTTGTTATTGGTTCAGACCTGGCTCACTGGCTTGCTGGTTCTAGTACTGGCTTACCATATGTTCAGACCTTTCTCTCTGGCTTGCTGGTTCTAGTACTGGCTTACCATTGGTTCACACCATGCTCACTAGCTTGCTTTTTCTTGTACTGGCTTACCATTGGTTCAGACCTTGCCCACTGGCTTGCTGGTTCTACTACTGGCTTGTTATTGGTTCAGACCTTGCTCACTGGCTTTATTACTAAACAAAAGCATAAATAATTCCAAATCAAGAAAGAAAGAAAAATACTTAATAAAAAAGAAGGAAAAATGTGATGGAAAAAACGTGTGAAAACATAAGAGAAAACCTGAAGAAATATGACAAGACAAACATGGATGACACACCAGTCAGCATCAACGTCGTTTTACGAGTAAATGACATCTTTTTTTTTTCTCTCCAAAAAAATATTACGCCAAAAATATGGAGGGGAAAAAATGTGTATTTTGTTAGTCATTAATTTTCATCTATTTGTTAAATATGTCTGGCTGTCTGTCTCTCCGTTCTGTCAACAAGTCGCACATGGAGCGTACTCCAGGTGTGTGTTGACTTGTGCCTCAGAGTCTTGGAGCGTACTCCAGGTGTGAGTTGACTTGTGCCTCAGAGTCTTGGAGCGTACTCAAGGTGTGTGTTGACTTGTGCCTCAGACAGAGTCTTGCGACCTCTGCTGTCAAGCAGATATGACTAGTGCTATTAGCGTCCTGTCCGCCTTTTTTGCAAGACTAACTAAATGATTCTTCATAGTCAGTTTGGAATCAGATTTCACCCAAAGGATATCATCGTCATCCCCAGGTGTCAATACTCTCCCAGTCATTCTTACCACTGCTCCTGCATTACCATCATGGTGCCTAGAGACCATCATTCTTACCACTGCTCCTGCATTACCATCATGGTGCCTAGAGACCATCATTCTTACCACTGCTCCGGCATTACCATCATGGTGCCTAGAGACCATCATTCTTACCACTGCTCCGGCATTACCATCATGGTGCCTAGAGACCATCATTCTTACCACTGCTCCGGCATTACCATCATGGTGCCTAGAGACCATCATTCTTACCACTGCTCCGGCATTACCATCATGGTGCCTAGAGACCATCATTCTTACCACTGCTCCGGCATTACCATCATCGATTTTTGATGATGTTCAAGAGTAAACAAATCACGTCACTCGTCCAATACACGTCACTGGTGGGTCTAATATGCTTTCACAAATGCGCTGACATGATTTATACCATTTTCTAAATAATGCAGTTGTCTACATAACAGTAAATCTTCTATTTTTTGGGTATGAATAAAAATTCAAAATGGAAAGCAAGAGTAATATAAGAGGGGCCCGAAGTGGGAGGAGCTATAGGAGAGGGAGGGAGGGGCCAGCAGAAGGAGCATTCAGTATCCGATGAGTCGTCTTGATAGCCAGATACTAACGGTGACGCAGTACAGTGTTGTGTAATTATGCTAATTTTAGTAATAAAGGTTATCTATCACATTTATTCCAACTTGATATCAGAAACACGATAGATAACATAGAAGCACAATAAAGACGTTGAAATTTATATTAAAAGGCATATTGTGTGGAGAGGCAGAGGCCGTGTTTACATCAGGACCAACACACTCTAACCAATTTTCTTTTTGGTTGGCTGTTATCACTAATCTTCTTAGGCTCCATGGTGACTTATTTATACATATAATATAAAAAAACACCCAAAAATGTGAAGAAACACGAAATAGTTTACAGTGAAGTTCAGCGGAGTTTTGAACTGAGCGACAACTGCGGGGAGACTGACGCACATGTTCTGGCAGGACTACTGAGTGACAACTGCGGGGAGACTGACGCACATGTTCTGGCAGGACTACTGAGCGACAACTGCGGGGAGACTGACGCACATGTTCTGGCAGGACTACTGAGTGACAACTGCGGGGAGACATAAGAACATAAGAACATAAGAAAGGAGGAACACTGCAGCAGGCCTGTTGGCCCATACTAGGCAGGTCCTTCACAATCCGTCCCACTAACAGAATATTTGCTCAACCCAATTTTCAATGCTACCCAAGAAATAAGCTTTGACAATTCTACCCACTCATGCGCGAGTCCCACTCAAATCCAACCCCTCTCACTCATGAATTTATCCAACCTAAATTTGAAACTACCCAAGGTCCTAGCTTCAATAACCCTACTAGGCAGACTGTTCCACTCATCAACTACCCTATTTCCAAACCAATACTTTCCTATATCCTTTCTAAATCTAAACTTATCTAACTTGAATCCATTATTGCGGGTTCTCTCTTGGAGAGATATCCTCAAGACCTTATTTATATCCCCTTTGTTAATACCCATTTTCCACTTGTATACCTCGATCATGTCTCCCTCATTCTACGTCTCACAAGTGAATGTAATTTTAGGGTCTTCAATCTTTCTTCGTAAGGAAGATTTCTAATGCTATGTATTAATTTAGTCATTCTACGCTGAATGTTTTCTAACGAATTTATGTCCATTCTGTAATATGGAGACCAGAACTGAGCTGCGTAATCTAGGTGAGGCCTTACTAATGATGTATAAAGCTGTAATATAACCTCTGGACTTCTGTTGCTAACACTTCTTGATATAAATCCCAGTAATCTATTTGCCTTATTACGTACGCTTAGGCATTGCTGTCTTGGTTTAAGGTTGCTGCTTACCATCACCCCCAAGTCCTTCTCGCAATCTGTATGGCTAAGTTCTACGTTATTTAACTTATAAGTGCTCTGGTTATGGACACTCCCGAGCTTCAGAACCTTGCATTTATCTACATGTTCTGCAGGACTACTGAGCGACAACTGCGGGGAGACTGACGCACATGTTCTGGCAGGACTACTGAGTGACAACTGCGAGGAGACTGACGCACATGTTCTGGCAGGACTACTGAGTGACAACTGCGAGGAGACTGACGCACATGTTCTAGCAGGACTACTGAGTGACAACTGCGGGGAGACTGACGCACATCTTCTGGCAGGACTACTGAGCGACAACTGCGGGGAGACTGACGCACATGTTCTGGCAGGACTACTGAGCGACAACTGCGGGGAGACTGAGGCACATGTTCAAATACAGAATTCTTCGAGTACTGATATATATATATATATATATATATATATATATATATATATATATATATATATATATATATATATATGTCGTGCCGATTAGGTAAAACTGGTCAATTAGCAAGAACTCATTTAAAATTAAGTCCTTTCTAAAATTTTCTCTTATACGTTTAAAGATATTTTTTTTTCATTTATGTTAATGTAAAAATTTATAATTTTGTATCAAGAGAAACTTTGAAAACCTACCTAACCTTATTACAACAAGCGCAATTTAATTTTGCCTAACCCAACTAAATATATTTTAGATACGTTAACATTAATTTAATAATAAACAAACACAATGAAATATATTTTTTTCGTTAGGTTCAGAATGATTTTGGCGAAATTATTGCATACACAAATTTTCACTTGTGTTATATGGCAAGGTGAGCGTTGCTATTTAAGCCAAAATAACAAGTTTTACCTAATCAGCACGACATATATATATATATATATATATATATATATATATATATATATATATATATATATATATATATATATATATATATATATATATATATATATATAATATTATTATTATTTTATTAACACATCGGCCGATTCCTACCAAGGCAGGGTGGCCCGAAAAAGAAAAACTTTCATCATCATTCACTCCATCACTGTCTTGCCAGAGGGGTGCTTTACACAACAGTTATAAAACTGCAACATTAACACCCCTCCTTCAGAGTGCAGACACTGTACTTCCCATCTCCAGGACTCAAGTCCGGCCTGCCGGTTTCCCTGAATCCCTTCATAAATGTTACTTTGCTCACACTCCAACAGCACATCAAGTATTAAAACCATTTGTGTCCATTCACTCCTATCAAATACGCTCACACATGCTTGCTGGAAGTCCAAGCCCTCGCACACAAAACCTCCTTTACCCCCTCCCTCCAACCTTTCCTAGGCCGACCCCTACCCCGCCTTCCCTCCACTACAGATTTATACACTCTCGAAGTCATTCTGTCTCTCTCTACATGTCCGAACCACCTCAACAACCCCTCCTCAGCTCTCTGGATAATAGTTTTGGTAATCCCGAATTCTCTGCATTATATTCACACCACACATTGACCTCAGACATGACATCTCCACTGCCTCCAGCCTTCTCCTCGTTGCAACATTCATCACCCATGCTTCACCCCCATATAAGAGTGTTGGTATAACTATACTCTCATACATTCCCCTCTTTACTTCCATGGACAAAGTTCTTTGTCTCCACAGACTCCGAAGTGCTCCACTCACCCTTTTCCCCTCATCAATTCTATGATTCACATCATCCTTCATAGACCCATCTGCTGACATGTCCACTCCCAAATATCTGAATACATTCACCTCCTCCATACTCTCTCCCTCCAATCTGATATCCAATCTTTCGTCACCTAATCTTTTTATTATCCTCATCACCTTACTCTTTCCTATATTCACTTTCAATTTTCTTATTTTATACACCCTACCAAATTCATCCACCAACCTCTGCAACTTCTCTTCAGAATCTCCCAAAAGCACAGTGTCATCAGCAAAAAGCAACTGTGACAACTCCCACTTTGTATTTTCTTCTTTATCTTTTAACCCCACACCTCTTGCCAAGACCCTCGCAGTCACTTCTCTTACAACCCCATCTATAAATATATTGAACAACCACGGTGACATCACACATCCTTGTTTAAGTCCCACTTTTACTGGGAAATAGTCCCCCTCCCTCTTACACACTCTAACCTGAGCCTCACTATCCTCATAAAAACTCTTCACTGCTTTCAGTAACCTACCTCCTATTCCATACACCTGCAACATCTGCCACATTGCCCCCCTATCCACCCTATCATACGCCTTTTCCAAATCCATAAATGCCACAAAAACCTTTTTACCCTTATCCATATACTGTTCACCTATATGTTTCACTGTAAACACTTGTTCTACGCACCCCCTACCTTTCCTAAAGCCCCCTTGTTCATCTGCTATCCTGCTCTCTGTCTTACACTTAATTCTTTCAATAATAACTCTACCATCCACTTTACCAGGTACACTCAACAGACTTATTCCCCTATAATTTTTGCGCTGCTTTTGTCCCCTTTGCCTTTATACAAAGGAACAATACATGCTCTCTGCCAATCCTTAGTGTTAAGCAATCTTGTTTCGAAAAATTCCATATATAACTTACTAAGAACAGGTGAAATAGGATTGCCCATTGCCATACCAAATTTCTGTGTGTAAAACTCATCATTAAATACAAATTTTGCATCAACAATACAAAGTTTAATAAGTTTAATGATAGTAGGAACTGGCAATGGTAAATCATAATTAGGAAAAAATGGTATAAAATACCGACACAATGGAAAAATAAACACATAAGCAGTATAATGTGATCCTTTATTGACAACGTTTCGCCCACGCAGTGGGCTTTATCGAGTCACAGACAGATCTACCTGGAAAATGAGCAACATGGAGATATATATAGGGTACAGTCAGGTGGAGAATGCTGGGTCAGGTGGAGAAAGCTGCATGTGAGTCTTAAAAGTAGTGTGATAGTTGAAAACATAGTGTGACTTAAAGGACCTGCAGTGTACCATTCTTGAGTTCTAGGTGGGATAGCGTTGAAGAAGTTTCTTGGCAATAGGTTCAGCTATGTTGTAGAAGCCGTTGTTCTGGTTGAAGTTGTTGGATATACAGATGAGTGATGATTCTAGGATTCTTCGGTATTGCGTGTTGTCTTCTCTGGCGATGAGTCTTGCGTTTCTGTAGTTGATTAAATGGTTGTGTAAATTTCGGTGTTGAACACAGGCATTTCTTGAGTCGTCAGATCTGCCTGCGTACTGGTGTTCTGAAATGCGTGTTTGTAGGTCTCTGGATGTTTCGCCAACGTATAATTTGCTGCAGCCATTACAAGGGATTGTGTATACCCCTGCCGTGGATTGAAGCTTTTCCTGTCTGTTACTGGTAATGTCCTTAATGGTGGTGGATGTGGAGGTGGATACTCGGAATGAGGTCTTAGAAAAATGTTGGAAACTTGTTTGGAAATGGAGTTGGTGGGAAGGACTATGTATCTCTTCTCAGCAGTGTCTTCTCTGGGTGTGTTGAAGATGTTTAATGCCCGTCGTCTGCAGTCTCTAATGAAGTGACGAGGATAGTGAAGTTTGGAAAAACTTGTTCAATGAGGGAGCATTCTTCTTCAAGGAACTCACTGCTGCAGATTCTGAGTGCGCGCAGGAAAAAGCTATAATTACACCACGTTTAATTTTGGTGTCGTGGTGAGAGTAGAAGTGGAGAAGATCGTGTTGATTGGTAGGTTTTCGATAGACTTTAAAACGAAGTTCATGGTCAGCTTTGCAGAGAAGAACATCAAGGAAAGGAAGAGTGTTGTCGACTTCTTCTTCTAGTGTAAACTGGATTGATGGCTCAACCTGGTTGAGTTCGTGTTGGAGAGCTTGAACGTTGAAGCGTCTGGGAGTTATGATGAGAATGTCGTCAACATAACGAAGCCAGGTGACAAAAGAGGGAATAATAGTGGAAAATCGTTCGGCTTCCAAATGTTCCATATATAGGTTCGCAAGGACGGCACTAAGTGGCGATCCCATGGGTAGTCCAAAAGTTTGCTGAAAGAGTTGGTTTTCGAAAGAGAAACATGTAAAGCCCACACATAGTTCAACAAGGTCGATGAAATCGCTGGCTGGAAGAGGAAGATCAAGCGAGTCGTCAATTTTCCTGCGCAAGAGATCGATAGCTTGTGTAGTATTTACTTTGGTGAATAGGGATGTTACATCAAGGCTGGAGAGTTTCTTGTTTCTGATGTTGATGTTGCGAATGCGATTGAGAAGGTCACCAGAGTGTTTGAGATGTGCTGGACTGATGGTGCCCAAAAGTTTGGAGAGGTGTTTAGCGAGAATTCCTGAGATTTGGTGGGAAGCACTGCCTATTCCCGAGGATATGGGCCTCAATGGGATACCTGGTTTGTGAGTTTTTGGCAGACCGTACATTCTGGCAGGTCTGGGGTTGCTGGGAATGGTGTATAGAAGTTTCTTTCCTAGTTCTGATTCCCTCAGAATGCGGCGAGTCTTGTGAAGAAATGTTTTGGTGAGGTTGTCCACTTGATTAGTAGTGAGAGGTTTGTAGGTATCTGGGTCATTAAGTAGATTAAGCATTTTGTTCCTGTAATCGTCAGTGTTCAAGATTACGACACCACCTCCTTTATCAGCGGTGGTAACCCTGATGGTCGTGTCTTCTGCTAAAGTTTTAAGTGCAATGATGTAACGTCGAGGTATGACTGGGGTACTGTGTGTTGAGATGGCTGCTGAGATGATGCCTTGAAGATAGAAGAGAAAATTAAACGTGGTGTAATTATAGGCTTTTTCCTGCGCGCACTCAGAATCTGCAGCAGTGAGTTCCTTGAAGAAGAATGCTCCCTCATTGAACAAGTTTTTTCCAAACTTCACTATCCTCGTCACTTCATTAGAGACTGCAGACGACGGGCATTAAACATCTTCAACACACCCAGAGAAGACACTGCTGAGAAGAGATACATAGTCCTTCCCACCAACTCCATTTCCAAACAAGTTTCCAACATTTTTTCTAAGACCTCATTCCGAGTATCCACCTCCACATCCACCACCATTAAGGACATTACCAGTAACAGACAGTAAAAGCTTCAATCCACGGCAGGGGTATACACAATCCCTTGTAATGGCTGCAGCAAATTATACGTTGGCGAAACATCCAGAGACCTACAAACACGCATTTCAGAACACCAGTACGCAGGCAGATCTGACGACTCAAGAAATGCCTGTGTTCAACACCGAAATTTACACAACCATTTAATCAACTACAGAAACGCAAGACTCATCGCCAGAGAAGACAACACGCAATACCGAAGAATCCTAGAATCATCACTCATCTGTATATCCAACAACTTCAACCAGAACAACGGCTTCTACAACATAGCTGAACCTATTGCCAAGAAACTTCTTCAACGCTATCCCACCTAGAACTCAAGAATGGTACACTGCAGGTCCTTTAAGTCACACTATGTTTTCAACTATCACACTACTTTTAAGACTCACATGCAGCTTTCTCCACCTGACCCAGCATTCTCCACCTGACTGTACCCTATATATATATCTCCATGTTGCTCATTTTCCAGGTAGATCTGTCTGTGACTCGATAAAGCCCACTGCGTGGGCGAAACGTTGTCAATAAAGGATCACATTATACTGCTTATGTGTTTATTTTTCCAAATCATAATTAACCAGTTCTTCAGATAAGAACAGCAGGCCTGTTGGCCCATACTAGGCAGGGCCTTCACAATCCATCCCACTAACAGGATTTTTGCCCAACCCAATTTTCAATGCTACCCAAGCAATAAGCCCATGTGCAAGTCCCACTCAAATCTAACCCCTCTCACTCAAGTGGTATGGCAATGGGCAATCCTCTTTCACCTGTTCTTAGTAACTTATATATGGAATTTTTCGAAACAAGATTGCTTAACACTATCCTTCCCAATATAGCTAAGTGGTATAGATATGTTGATGATATTTTGTGCCTTATGCCTAAGAATGTAGACATAAACCATTTCCTTGTTAAATTAAATAGCTTAGCTCATTCTATAAATTTTACTGTTGAATTCGAAGTAAATAACTCATTGCCCTTCCTAGATGTTTTTATTATTAAGGGTAACATTGATTTTAAATTTAAAATTTACAGAAAACCTACAAATAATTGTTCCTATGTACACTATTACTCTTCACATCAAGATAGAGTTAAAGTGTCTGTTTTTTCTTCAATGTTTTTGAGAGCTTTACGTATTTGTAGTCCAGAGTTCATAGATGAAGAAATCTCTAAAATTTATGAAATAGCTAATGATTTAAAATACCCTAGAAACATAATTGATAAATCTTTTAAAATAGCTAGGAATACTTTTACAATCCCAAAAGGGACAACCAACCTTATTCAACCAAAAATATGTTGGTTCTCCCTTACCATGAAAACTTGGTTGATATGCCTTCCTTTCTTAAGAATTTTAATATCAAAGTTGTATTTAAAAATCTTGATACAGTAAAAAGACTTTTGATAAAAAATTCCCCCCAAAATGCTGACGGATGTGTCTATAAGATTCCCTGTAAAATATGCGATAAAGTTTATTATGGTCAAACTGGTAAAAGTCTTGAACTAAGATTAAAACAACATAAATATAGCATTAGAACTGGACAAGATTCTAATGCTCTATTTATTCATGTGAGAGACTTTAACCATCCAATTGATTTTCAAAATGCTGAGAAGGTTGTATCAAACAAGTCCATGGTTGAGAGGAATATAATAGAATCATGTTTTATTAAAAGCAGTTTTGAAAATAATATGAATATTTCTTTTGGTTTATATAAATTGGATTCTTTTATAATTAATAAAATTTGGGAAGAATTTAATGATAAATTGGACTAATCTTAATTCTTGGGAAGAGTTTCAGGTCCTTTCTTGTTTTCCTCTTCACAGAGTCGTGCGATGTTACGCCACTGTGAGGTGTAGTCTTGCCCCTTATATAAGTCCTCTTGTCATGTTTCCTTTTATAGTTCCTTGATAATGTGAGTAGTCACGAAAGCGCTTGGAATTCCTCTATTTTTTCATAGTGGTTGTCTTGCATATTTTGATATCACCTGATTACTGTGATCTTTTTGCATATATATATATATATATATATATATATATATATATATATATATATATATATATATATATATATATATATATATATATATATATGGGTGTGTGTGTATATTGTAATGAACACTTGTCACTGCTCAATAATAACTTGCATGGAAACAGAAACACAGGAGGTTGATTGATCTGTATATTTCAACCCTCGTCTGGGATCCTCTTCAGCAGATACACAAGTGAAAAACATAAAGTTTTTCCTGGGTATAGGCATGGTTGACAAATAGGCAGCAGAGAGTTTGCATAAATGGGTAGAAATCAGAATGGGGGCACGTCTCAGCGGTGTCCCACAGGCGTCAGTGCTGGGCTCCTTGTTCACAATTTACATAAACGACATAGATGAGAGAATAAATAGCGACATAAGTAAATTTGCTGATGACACCAAAATGGGCCCGTCCAATTCATTCTAATGAGGACATTAGAGCACTCCAGGAAGATTTGAATAGACTGATGCAGTGGTCGGAGAAGTGGCAGATGCAGTTTAATGTAGACAAATGCAAAGTTCTGAATATTGGACAGGAAAATAACCATGCCACATATAAACTAAATAATGTAGATCTTAATATTACTGATTGCGAAAAGGATTTAGGAGTTCTGGTTAGCAGTAATATGAAGCCAAGACAACAGTCCATAAGTGTTCGCAATAAAGCTAACAGAATCCTTGGCTTCATATCAAGAAGTATAAATAATAGAAGTCCTCAGGTTGTTCTTCAACTCTATTTTCTTTGGTTAGGCCTCATTTAGATTATGCTGGACAGTTTTGGTCACCGTATTACAGAATGGATATAAATGCTCTGGAAAACGTACAGAGGAGGATGACAAAATTGATCCCATGTATCAGAAATCTTCCTATGAGGATAGACTGAGGGCCTTGAATCTGCACTCTAGAAAGGCGTAGAATTAGAGGTGATATGATTGAGGTATATAAATGGAAAACAGGAATAAATAAAGGGGATGTAAATAGCGTGCTGAAAATATCCAGCCAAGACAGGACTCGCAGCATTGGATTTAAGTTGGAAAATTCAGTTTCTGGAAGGATATAGGAAATCACTGGTTTGGTAATAGAGTTGTGGATGAGGGGAACAAACTCCCGAATACCGTCATAGATGCTAAGACGTTGTGTAGTTTTAAAAATAGGTTGGATAAATACATGAGTGGGTGTGAGTTGGACCTGACTAGCTTGTGCTACTAGGTCAGATGCCGTGCTCCTCCCTTAAATGAATGTGACTAACCTGACTAGGTCATGGCATTGGCTTATGTCGGTGGGAGAATTGGACCTGCCTCGCATGGGCCAGTAGGCCTGCTGCAGTGTTCCTTCTTTCTTATGTTCTTCTTATTTGTCACTTTTTGAGACGGTTGAATGTACCTTGCTGAATGCCATGAGATGAGATTTGCTGGATGGAGATGATTTGTGAACAACAGAGCCTCACTTCACAAGACTCATCTCCATCCAGAAAATTTCATCTCATGGTTCATTACCACCAAGGTACATTCAACCATCTCAACAAAGTGGCCAATACAATCACTCTATCCTAACAAACTAGGAATGTTCTTTCCAAGTAGCACAAACATTCAACTACGCAAGACACACTAAGAGTCTTCCAGATACCATGTAAAGACCGCAACCAAGCATACATAGGGCAGACAGGACGAACATTATCTGCAAGAGTTATTGAACACCAGAGGGCAATACGTTATGCACAGGATAATTCAGCTGTTTTTCAACATGTCAGCATCAACAATCACAATATTTATTGCGCAGCTGCCACTATCATACATAAATACATACATAAATACATACATAAATCAAACTGCAGCTACAAATGCAAAATCATAGAATATGCTCTCCCAATTTCAACCTTTCACAGGGACATTGTAAACCAGATGCCATTTCAAAATCGGCCTCAATAAGTACATACCACTTTTCAACCTAATAGAACACCAGCATAAGAACAGTAATCACATAGTCTTAGAAAATTCCTACCCAAATTGCTAGTTTTTCTAGAGAACCTGTCTTCTCAATCCTGCTTGACCTGTCTTCTCACTCCCTGCTTGAACTGTCTTCTCACTCCCCGCTTGAACTGTCTTCTCACTCCCTGCTTGACCTGTCTTCTCACTCCCTGCTTGACCTGTCTTCTCACTCCCTGCTTGACCTGTCTTTTCACTCCCTGCTTGACCTGTCTTCTCACTCCCTGCTTGACCTGTCTTCTCACTCCCTGCTTGACCTGTCTTCTCACTCCTGCTTGACCTGTCTTTCACTCCCTGCTTGACCTGTCTTCCCACACTCACCTGACTCTTCCTACTCCCCGTGAAAGGTGCAACTTTCGTATAAATTCATGTTCTTTCACTTGTGTATACTGAAGAAGACCCAGAAAGGTGTCGAAATATACAGATCAATCACATATATGTCGTGCCGAATAGGTACAATTGGTCAGTTAACAAGAACTCATTTAAAATTAAGTCCTTTCTAAAATTTCCTCTTATGTTTAAAGATATATATTTTTTCATTTATGTTAATGTAAAAATAATAATTTTTTTACCAAAAGAACCTTCGAAAGTTTGCCTAACTTTATTATAACAAGAGCAATTTAATTGGCCTAATCCAACTAAATATATTTTAGATAAGTTTACAATAATTTAATAATAAACAAACACAATGAAATATGATTTTTGCGAAATTATTGCATACACAAATTTTTGCTTTCCTAATTCGGCAAGAAGAACATGGTTATTTAAGCCAAAATCGCAAGTTTTACCTATTCAGCACTACACACACACATATAAATATATATATATATATATATATTCTCCATGGGGAAGTGGAATAGAATTCTTCCTCCGTAAGCCATGCGTGTCGTAAGAGGCGACTAAAATGCCTGGAGCAAGGGGCTAGTAACCCCTTCTCCTGTATATATTACAAAATGTAAAAGGAGAAACTTTTGTTTTTCCTTTTGGGCCACCCTGCCTCGGTGGGAAACGGCCGACATGTTGAAAGAAGAAAAAAAATATATATATATATATATATATATATATATATATATATATATATATATATATATATATATATATGTCGTGCCGATTAGGTAAAACTGGTCAATTAGCAAGAACTCATCTAAAATTAAGTTTTTTCTAAAATTTTCTCTTATACGTTTAAAGATATATTTTTTTATTTATGTTAATATAAGAATTTATAATTTTGTACCAAGAGAAACTTTGAAAACGTACCTAACCTTATTACAACAAGCGCAATTTAATTTAGCCTAACCCAACTAAATATATTTTAGATAAGTTAACATTAATTTAATAATAAACAAACACAATGAAATATATTTTTCGTTATGTTCAGAATGATTTTGGCGAAATTATTGCATACACAAATTTTCACTTGTCTTATATGGCAAGGTAAGCGTTGCTATTTTTGCAAATGCAAGTTTTACCTAATCGGCACGACATATATATATATATATATATATATATATATACATATATATGTCGTGCCTAATAGGTAAAACTGGTCAATTAGCAAGAACTCATTTAAAATTAAGTCCTTTCAAAAAATTTTCTTATACATTTAAAGATATATTTTTTCATGTATGTTAATGTAAAAATTTTTAATTTTTAGCAAGAGAAATTTTAAAACTTACCTAACCTTATTATAACAAGCGCAATTTATTTTAGCCTAACCCAACTAAATCTATTTTAGATACGTTTACAATAATTTATTAATAAACAAACACAATGAAATATATTTTTTCGTTAGGTTCAGAATGATTTTGAAATTATTGCATACACAAATTTTCGCTTGTCTTATATGGCAATGTGAGCGTTGCTATTTAAGCCAAATCGAGTTTACCTAATCGGCACGACATATATATATATATATATATATATATATATATATATATATATATATATATATTTTGTCGTGCCGAATAGGTAAAACTGGTCAATTAGCAAGAACTCATCTAAAATGTAATAATGTATCTCTGCCGCCTGCGTTCTAGGGAGTACAGGTTTAGGAAGTTCAAACGTTCCCAGTAATTGAGGTGATTTATTGCAGTCATGTGTTCCATGAAGGTTCTCTGTACATTTTTTAGGTCAGCAATTTCACCTGTCTTAAAAGGTGCAGTTAGTGTGCAGCAATATTCCATCCTAGATAGAACAAGCGACCTGAAAAGTGTCATCATGGGCATGGCATCCCTGGTTTTGAAGGTTCTCATTATCCATCCCATCATTTTTCTAGCAGATGCGATTGCTACAGTGTTATGGTCCTTGAAGGTGAGATCCTCTGACATCATCACTCCCAGGTCTTTGACTTTATTTTTTCGCTCTATTGTGTGTTTTTTTTCTTTTTCTTAATAGTTCTTGTTCATTTTATTTCCTTTTCTCTTTGGGTGAGTGGAAAAGAATCTTTCGTCCGTAAGTCATGTGTCGTAGGAGGCGACTAAAATGCCGGGAGCAATGAGCTAGTAACCCCTTATCCTGTTGAAAATACTAAAATACTAATGTTATGAATGGAAAGAAGTTGGATGTTTTGGCTCTAAGCGAAACAAAGCTGAAGGGTGTAGGCGAATTTCAGTGGGGAGAAAGAAATGGGATTAAGTCAGGAGTGTCTGAGAGAGTTAGAGCTAAGGAAGGGGTAGCAATAATGTTGAAGGATCAGTTATGGAAGTAGAAGAGGAAATATAAATGTAAAATTCAAGGGTTATGTGGATTAAAATAAGGGTCGGATGCAAAAGTGGGTCATAATAAATGTGTATGCACCTGCAGAAGAGAGGAGTGTAGCTGAGAGAGATTTTAAGAGATGTTATGAGTATGTAGGAAATTTTGAACCAAGTGAGAGAGTAATTGTAGTAAAGGACCTAAATGGTAAAGAAAGAGAAACATTTAAATTAGGTGTTGTAACAATCACATCTGCTAGAAAAATGACAGGATGGATAATGAGAACCTTCAAAATTAGGGATGCCAAACCCATGATGACACTCTTCAGGTCGCTTGTTCTATCTAGGCTGGAATATTGCTGCACACTAACTGCACCTTTCAAGGCAGGTGAAATTGCTGAACTAGAAAATGTACAGAGAACTTTCACAGCACGCATAACTGCGATAAAACACTCAATTACTGGGAACGCTTGAAGTTCCTAAACCTGTACTCCCTAGAACGCAGGAGGGAGAGATACATAATCATATACACTTGGAAAATCCTAGAGGGATTAGTACCAAACTTGCACACGAAAATCACTCCCTATGAAAGCAAAAGACTCGGCAGACGATGCAACATCCCTCCAATGAAAAGCAGGGGTGCCACTAGCACGTTGAGAGACAACACAATAAGTGTCAGGGCCCAAGACTGTTCAACTGCCTCCCGAATACATAAGGGGATTACCAATTGACCCCTGGCTGTCTTCAAGCAGGCACTGGACAAGCACCTGAAGTCAGTACCTGACGTGGATCATGACATTGCTCATGTATCATGAGGTACTGTATCATAAGGGCGCTACTCACCTATCATTAGGTATTAACTGTAAAAAAATTCGTTTTTACCGAGGAAGATAATAATTGAGGAGTACACAAATGAGCCTCTCATAGGAGACTGAAACTTTGACGACGTTTCAGTTCGACCTGACCATTAACTCTTCTATGTAGGGTTTTTTGTGTATTGTTCCAATACCAGTATTGTATCTTTTATTCCTTATGGAGCCACCAAGGTCTATATTGTTTCCAACATCTTTGATGTTCTTCCTTCTTTAAATCCGTCTTTAACGTAAATGATGCTGCTCTTATTGCTTCCAGGAGTCGTAAGAAACAGCTTCACTTTCTACTTATGTCTTGCTTAACAAATTTTGCCATCTTCTTTCTACCATTTTCTCAAATTCAACACCTTGGGCACTTCCTTCCTTATTAGGTCCGCCTCTTACTTCATCAATTCATAATTTCTACTAAGTCTTAAGTTTATGATGTCTTCTTCACTCTCCGTCAACGTCAACGTGATCTCTTTTTCCCCTGTCTCATATCTCCGTAACCCTCTCCCAACCATTGCTTTTAACACTGCTCGACTTAATTCAGAAATTCGCCTGCAAACTACATAACAAACCTCATCGTCTTATCTAGGACAAATCTTGGTCAGATTCTCCCTCACTGACTCTTACTAATATGTCGTCTGTCACAGTCTCCCAACATCAGCTTCAACTCTTGGTTTTCCTCTTTCCTTTGTAATTTGAGCCACACCTCGTGCTGGCGTGACCTCATTAGCTCCTATGATTCCTTTTCACCAGTCTCATTCTCGAGATCTTCCTGATATCTCTTCGTGTTGCTCTCATTGATAGTTTCTTATCTAAGAATTACCACCCCTAGTCGCTATCAACTTGCCCTTCCTTCTGACAAAGGTAATTCGGTTGTTGTCCTTGATCGCGATGATTTTCTCGGAAAAGCTGAACCTCGCTATCTGACTCACTCACTCTGTCCTCCTGACTTTGATCTTGTTTAACGACTCCGTATTATCTTTTCTCACTACTTTATTTCTATGGTCTTCCTAAAACTCATAAACCTGACACCCCTCAACGTCCCATCATTTTCTCAAGAGGTTCTGTTTCGTATCCACCTGCCTCTTGCCTGGCCAAACTCATACTTCTTTCTTTCCATTGTACGTTTCTCCCCGCTCACACACTTCATCGTACGTGTTCTGCCACATCAGTAATGTAAGATAAGTCTTGACATTGAGTCCCTTTTAATTAATGTCCCTCTTGATGATGTTCTCATTTTCAGTAAATGTCAAAGAAGAGTTCCTTTACTTCCCTATACTTTGGTTATGGCCTCCTCTTTCCCTGTTCTCTCTAACTTTTATAAAAATATTTCAAATTGTTCTGCTTCGCACTACTGTGGTGCGTCCTCCTTCTAGCGTCGTCAAGTAGACGAAATCTCAGATCTTTGATCACATTACTGTAGTCTCTTCCAACGTTGTCTTGATGCTCCTCCATCAAGCTCACACCTGGTCACATTACTGTAGTCTCTTCCAACGTTGTCTTGATGCTCCTCCAACAAGCCTCCACTTGGTCACATTACTATAGTCTCTTCCAACGTTGTCTTGATGCTCCTTCCAACAAGCTCACACTGGTCACATTACTGTAGTCTCTTCCAACGTTGGCCTGATGCTCCTCCATCAAGCTCACACCTGGTCACATTACTGTAGTCTCTTCCAACGTTGTCTTGATGCTCCTCCATCGCTCACACTTGGTCACATTACTGAGTCTCTTCCAACGTTGTCTTGATGCTCCTCCAACAAGCTCACATGGTCACGTTACTGTAGTCTCTTCCAACGTTGTCTTGATGCTCCTCCATCAAGCTCACACTGGTCAATTTACTGTAGTCTCTGCAACGTTGTCTTGATGCTCCTCAACAGCTCACATCTGGTCACATTACTGTAGTCTCTTCCAACGTTGTCTGATGCTCCTCCAACAAGCTCACACCTGGTCACATTACTGTAGTCTCTTCCAACGTTGTCTTGATGCTTCTCCATCAAGCTCAAACCTGGTCACATTACTGTAGTCTCTTCCAACGTTGTCTTGATGCTCCTTCAACAAGCTCACACCTGGTCACATTACTTTAGTCTCTTCCAACGTTGTCTTGATGCTCCTTCATCAAGCTCACACCTGGTCACATTACTGTAGTCTCTTCCAACGTTGTCTTGATGCTCCTCCATCAAGGTCGCTGGTCACATTACTGTAGCTCCTTCCAACGTTGTATTGATGCTCCTCCATCAAGCTCCACCTAGTCACCTTATTGTAGTCTCTTCCAACGTTGTCTTGATGCTCTCCATCAAGCTCACACCTGTCACATTACTGTAGTCCTTCCAACGTTGTCTTGATGCCTCTAAAAGCCCACACTGGTCACATTACTGTAGTCTCTTCCAACGTTGTCTTGATGCTCTTCCATCAAGCTCCACCTGGTCACATTACTGTAGTCTCTTCCAAAGTTGTCTTGATGCCCTCCATCAAGCTCACACCTGGTCATATTTCTGTAGTCTCTTCCAACGTTGTCTTTGATGCTCCCCCAACAAGCTCACACCTGGTCCATTATGTAGTCTCTTCCAACGTTGTCTTGATGCTCCTCCATCAAGCTCCCACCTATCACATTACTGTACTCTCTTCCAACGCTGTCTTGATGCTCCACAACAAGCTCACACCTGGTCACATTACTGTGTCTCTTCCAACGTTGTCTTTGATGCTCCTCCAACAAGCTCACACCTGGTCACATTGCTGTAGCTCTTCCAACGTTGTCTTGATGTCCTACAAAAGCTCCCCTTGTCACATTACTGTAGTCTCTTAAAACGTTGTCTTGATGCTCCTTCAACAAGCTCACCTGGTCACATTACTGTAGTCTCTTCCAACGTTGTCTTGATGCTCCTCCATCAAGGTCACACCTGGTCACATTACTGTAGTCTCTTCCAACGTTGTCTTGATGCTCCTCCAACAAGCTCACACCTGGTCGCATTACTGTTGTTCTTCCAACGTTGTCTTGATGCTCTTCCAACAAGCTTCACCTGGTCACATTATGTAGTCTCTTCCAACGTTGTCTTAATGCTCCTCCATCGCTTCACACCTGGTCACATAACTGTAGTCTCTTCCAACGTTGTCTTGATGTCCCTCCATCAAGCTCACACCTGGTCACAATAATGTAGTCTCTTCCAACGTGTTCTTGATGCTCCTCCATCAAGCTCACACCTGGTCAATTACTGTAGTCTCTTCCAACGTTGTCTTGATGCTCCTCCATCAAGCTCACACCTGGTCACATTACTGTAGTCTCTTCCAACGTTGTCTTGATGCTCCTCCATCAAACTCACACCTTGTCACATTACTGTAGTCTCTTCCACAGTTGCTGCCCGACCACTGTGGTGTGAGGGTGTGCTGACAGGCGCCTCTGGTGGCCAGCTTTGACAACTTCATTTTCTCTGCAATGGCCGAGCCATACAGAAGGAGAGTAAATACAGTGTGTATTGAGGTGCTCGCTGGAGCCATTTACCCTTCAAATGCAGACGATCTCTTACCTGCCATTCTACGTGATAAATATGGATTCGCCACTTCATATATTTTTATAATATCACTTAATGGAGCAACAAGAGTGTTTGTGAAGTTCTCGTCGAGTGGTGTCTATGAAAGAGCTGTTGACGATTATCAAGACAAGAGGATGGTTGTGAGGGAAGGATTGGAGGTGCGGTTGAGGGACGTATCGGCGACATACAAGTTGATAAGGATTCGAAATATTCCATTTGAGGTTTATGAAGAAGATGTGAGGGATGTTTTCAAGGCCTATGGAGTGATTCATGCGGCAAATGTCGGTAGGTGGGAACAGGGTGCCTACGCAGGATTGCCAGAAGGATCATACAGTCTGAAGATGTCCTTGAGGATGCCTATACCATCATATGTATTGATGCCCCTCTTTCGTACACAAGTATATGTGACATGCAGGCAAGTGAGGACATACCGGCTATGTAGACAGGCGGGGCATTTGGCGGTGGCTTGTGAGAGACAAGGACAGTTACCCCAGCAACGACGTGGAGAGGAGGTGAGTGGAATTGGTGTGGATAGCCTTTTCAGTGATCTGGAGAGGAATGTGTCTTCTCCAGGACGTAAGGATGGAGGAGCACGTCGATGGAGCGATGAGATGGAGCAAGCGAAGGAGTTGGTGGTGACATTACCTCCTGTGACATGTCCAGAGGAGGTGAAGGATTCTACAGTTGCCGTCGGACAGGAGGATGGCAATGATTTGGTGGAATTGACAGATCCTATGTTGGAGGATCTAAGGAAGTTGATTGATAGTCCACCTTCCGTGGGCGAGGAGTATGAGCTGCAGAATAACCCGGAAGTAATGGCAAGTCTGGGCGAAGTCCTGAGTGATGACGTGAGTAAGAGTGGTTGTGGTGAGAGTGGTAATGAGGTGAGAGTGTGTGTGGATGAGGCGGAAGTTCATAAGGAGGACAATGTAGTCAGTGCAGTGTCTGAAGAGATCATGGAGGTGGCGGGAGAATCCCGTAAGAGATCTAGTGGTTTGGTGGAAGATGATGTGTTGACGCCGGCTCAGAAGACAGGGAAGAAAGTGTTAGCAGAAAGGGATAGGGATGAGAGGGGGGGAGTAAAGGAGAAGCGTGTAGACAAGGTGGGTGGAGGGCCCAGGGGAGGTGGGTTCTTCGTCAATACAGGTGGAGCACGAGTAACAAAGCATCGGGGGAAACCACCTTTAAAGAATTTAAGTGTTAAAGTATGAATGTTAATGGCCTCCGCGCGGAGGTCAAGAGGTTGTGGGTTGAGAGTATTTTGCGGAGAGAGGGTATTGATGTTTGTTTCCTCCAAGAACACAATTATAGGTGTGGTAGGGAATTTAGGTTAAAGGGATTTAATTTATATACAGGAAGTTCGGAACTTTTCAAGGGAGGGGCTTTGGTAGGTATTAGGGAATCCTGCCCTTTTCATTTGAGGTCGTGGGAGGAGGTAGGAGGGGGGCGGATTGTAAGGGTAGATGGGGTTTGGGGTGACATCTCGGTTTGTTTTCTGGGTGTGTATATGCCAGCGGTTAATGTGCCTAGTACAAAGGGGGATTTCGTGAGGGATTATTTAGTTTATGCATTAAGGGGTCTTCCTGCGGTAACGGTGATAGCGGGAGACTGGAATTGTGTTATTAGGAGGAATGACGTAGAACCGAGGGGACCAGGTTGCGTGCTAGGAGTGTTGAGGGACTTATTAGGGGCGGTTGGGGTTCGGGACGTAGTAGATGGTAGACAGGTTATGGTAGAACATACGTTTATTAGGAAAGGATATGCAGCACGGTTGGATAGGGTGTACGTGTCTTCAAGTATAAATGTGGAAGAGGTGCGTAATATAGATGTTGGGTTTTCAGATCATAGGGGTGTGGTGGCTGTGTTGGGGTGGGTGGGTGCTGTTAAAATATTCGACTTGTGGAGGTTGAATGTTAGTTTGCTGAAACGAGAGGGGGATCGTGGGGGATTTCGAGGCTTCGTGGGAGGGGTTCTGGGGTGGGGGTAGGGGCATTTGTGACATTGGGAAGTGGTGAAATTTGATGGCAAAGGAGGCGGTGAGAGGTTATTATAGGCGTGAGGGGGTTGAGGAGGCTAGGTATAGGTATGGGTTACAGGGATATTTGGAAGGGAGGTTAAGGGATTGTTATAGTGGTGGAGGAGGAGGGTGTCATCAACAGGAAATAGCGTATCTTAAGGGTAGACTAAAGGATATTCAGAATGAAGTTTTTAGGGCGATAAGGGTTCATAGTCAATTAGAAGAGGTGTTATGGGGTGATAGGCCATCGGATACTGTTTTGAGGAGATTTAGGACACGTAGAACAGGAATGACAATAACGGCGTTGAAGGTAGAGGAGGAGATTGGGGGTTATCATAAAGGTCAGGTGTTAAGAACGACGGATGGGATGTGTGCTTATGCAAGGTATTGGTTTCAGAATAAGTTCATGGGTAGAGTGAGGGATGAGGTTTGTAGGGGGATTGTGCTAGAGAGCATTCAGGAGAGGTTAGGGGAGGAGGATAGGAAGGGGTTAGGTGGAAGAATAACGATTGAAGAGGTATGGCAAGCGGTGCAAGGGTTACGCATGGGGAAGGCACCTGGGGTGGATGGGTTACCTGGGGATTTCTACATATGTCATTGGGATTTTTTGAAGGATGTTTTAGTGAAGGTGCTGAATCAAATGAAGGATAGGGGTACGATGGATGAGGTGCAGAGGACTGGGGTGGTGGTGTTAGTACCAAAAGGCAAGGACAGTGATGTTTTGAGAGGGTATAGGGCAATAACTTTGTTATGCTCTGATTACAAGATTTTTGCGAAGATATTAGCGAATAGGATGAAAAGGGTGTTGTAGAAGGTTTTAGAGGAAGGTCAGTTTGGTATACCAGGACGTAGCATAGGAGAATTAAGACTTTCGTGGAACTGAAGGAAGGGGGAGGGGTTCTGGGGTTAGATTGGGAAACGGCGTATGATAGTGTAGACAGGGAGATGTTATATGAGATCTTAGGGAGGCAGGGGTTTGGCGGGGAAATTGTTAGGTGGGTAAGAACCTTGTATGATGGTGCCTTGGCGAGGGTACAGGTTAATGGCAGGTTAGGGGTTCAAGTGAGGTTTGAGAGGGGCCTGAGGCAGGGTTGTCCCCTATCTCAGATCCTTTTTGGGTGTCTGCAGGACCCCTTTTATAGGTTGGTTCGTGAGGGGGTATGGGATGGGGATGAAAAGTGGGGTTGTGTAACGGGCATAATAGGTTATGTTGATGACACTACAATTATGGTGGGGAGTAGTGAGGGTTTAGGAAATGTTAATAAGATTATTGAGGTGTTTGGAGGGGCTACTGGGATGGGCATCAATAGAGCGAAATCTAGGTTGTTAGAGGTAGGTTCGTGGGTGAGTGGGCCGTTGGGGAGTAGGGGTGGGTGGATGTGTGTTGATAGCTTAAAAATATGTGGGGTCATTTTTAGTCATAGTAGTCTGTTGGCAGGGAATTTAAATTCGGAGTTAGTGGTGAACAAAGCGCTAGGTAGTTTAGGTGGTTTCAGTCCTGGAGAGGTAACGTTGTTACAAAGAGCAGTGGTAGTGAATGCTCTAATTTATAGTAAACTGTGGTTTGTGGCAACTGTTTATCCTCTACGGGAGTGTGACATAAGAAGGTTGATGGTAAGGGTTTATAGATACATTTGGAGCTATGGGAGGCACTGGTTGGTGCGAGAAGTAGTGACAGCGGGGTGGCCGTGGGGGTATGGGGTTGATACCATTGGGGAGAAGGCTTCAAAGTATATACGTAAAACAGGAATTTATAGCGGGGGATGGGGGGCAGGCGAGTGGGGAGGGTTATGAGTGAGGTACGTAGGTGGTGGAAGGGTAAGGATTTATTGCATTGTGAGGATATTTTGAGATATCTTTCCGTTGTCAGGGTGCCAGGTAGGGTGAAGGTGAGTAAGTTGGATAGGGTAGGGGGGGAGAAAGAGATAGTGCAGGGATCAGGGATTTATCCAATGTATAATTGGAAATTGGTGTGGTATTGGATGAAGAGGCTGCGTATATCACCTAGGGTACGGGAAACAGGGTATAGGTTTTTATTAGGCATTTTGGCATCAAGGGCACAATTGTGGAGAATGGGCATAATAAGGAAGGGGTTGTACCTGAAATGCGGTGGGCTTGAAACTGCGTATCACGTTATTTACTTTTGTGAGGAGTTGGGGGTGAGGGAATGGTTTTAGTGGGGTTTTGAAAAGGGTAGGGGGGGGTTTGTCAACCCTTAGGGCGTTAAGTATGGATGTTGAGGCGTGTCTTGAGGATGTAAGAAGGGTGGTGGCATATTTAGAGCTATGGCGGCAGGATTCTATAGGACGAGATGTCGTAATCAAGAGGTGTATGCAGGAAGGTGGTGTAAGGCGGAGGGGGGGGTGAGGGACTAACATGAGAGTGTGTGTGTGGTATGGTTTTATTAGGGTAGCAGGGGTGTAAGGGGAAATGAGGATGGTTTGTTGTTGATGCTTCAGGTTTCGGGTGCTCTGCTTTCAATAATAATAATAATAAAAAAAAATATGTTTTTGTTAATCAGTAGTTAGTGAGGTTGGCGCAAGGGTAGTTGGGGGAAGGGGGTGGTGGGAGCATAAGGGGAAGCTTGCCTGTTTTCTTACTGTCGGCGTCATCATAATCTCTTAGGGGTTTGTGAGTCAAAGCAAACCTTTGTTGACTATATTAAAGAAAAAAAATATATATATATTGGAAGATCTCTATTAGAGATGCCGCCTGTGTGAGTGAGATCCGTGTGTTGGTGTATGGACATTGTGTCACGTACGGCAGGTGTTTGAATGTATGTTGGGTGCGTGTGTGTGGGTGGAGAAAATATTATTTTCCTTTGTGTTAACTTTTTCAGCCACCTCCGGGGTAATTTTTGTGTTTTGTCTGTGTTATACACTGGGAATGTCATATGGTTCAAGGATGACATGGTGGTGGTAAACCTTGAAATGTATGGGTATGGGGAGGTTTTATTTGATGTGCACCAGGTTCTAGGAGCACTGTTGTGGTTTACAGCAGTAGGTTAGGTAAGGCTACAGACTTTTGAAGAGTTAGATTTTTGATCTTATGTGATCGTTGAATGTAATATAGTGGTGTCTTACATTGTAATGGCAGTTAATTTTGATTAATATTAGTAATGTGTGTGTAGGGTGTTGGGATTTTGTTCGAGGTGTTGTCAGGTCAAAGAAAAAATTTGTTTTGTATATAATATAGATGACGTTTTACAGTTGTATTAAGATATTTTTCTAAAGGGGGGGGGGAGTTAGGATAGTACACAATTTCAAGTTTAATAAGATGTTGTTTGTGACTTGTATTATGACTTTTACGTCTGACTCGAAAGGGTATTTCCTTAAAATTGAAAAAAAAAAAGGAATGGAAGGGGGGTTTACAAGTGTACATGGTAGAGCTGTAATGGTTTCATGTTATTTGGTGTATTACAGTGATACCAGGTCTTCGGACTGTTTGGGTAAGACTTTTGCAGAGACAGTATTGTTCCTGTGTGTTTATGGAATGTAATATGATGTTTAATTTTTATTATGGCAGTTGTGGTGTTTAATGTTTGTACCATGTGTGAGCAGGGAGATGGGTATTGAGGTGTGGTTAGGTAAAGGCAGTTTTTGTTTTGTGTATAGTTTTGCTGCAGTTTGTAGTTGTATTCAGATATTTTTCAGTAAAGATAAGACAACCTAGTATCAAGGTTAATAAGAAGGAGATTGATTATATTTGTGTTTCATTTTCTGGTAGGGTGAGGAGCTTATGTATATGTTTCAATATGCGATTTTGTCATGACATGTATTGTATGTACTGTTCTAAATAAAATATAAAAAAAAAGTCTCTTCCAACGTTGTCTTGATGCTCCTCCATCAAGCTCACACCTGGTCACATTACTGTAGTCTCTTCCAACGTTGTCTTGATGCTCCTCCATCAAGCTCACACCTGGTCACATTACTGTAGTCTCTTCCAACGTTGTCTTGATGCTCCTCCATCAAGCTCACACCTGGTCACATTATTGTAGTCTCTTCCAACGTTGTCTTGATGCTCCTCCAACAAGCTCACACCTGGTCACATTATTGTAGTCTCTTCCAACGTTGTCTTGATGCTCCTCCAACAAGCTCACACCTGGATGGGAATCTGTTTCTTGGATGTTCCTCTTCCTTTTTTTTAGTCCTTTCATAGGTAAATATTATAATCAGAAAATATATTAGTTATTATTTCGACCCCAGAATGGGCCACAATTTATATATTGTATTGATATATATATTTCCATTTTCTTATAATTTTATATTGCTGATATTTTCGATAATAGCTAAATCGTTAATATCTTCCATTATATAATTATTTGACTTAGCTATTTTATTAGGTAGGATGTAACATTGTGCTCATTGTTCGAGAGTGTTGAGTAGCAGCCCTGGAGTTGGCAAACTACCTCGCTAACAAGCGCTTCGCTTGTTATACTGCCGGCTTTCTGGAGTTACTGGGCAGCAGCCATGCTAGTCACGTGATCACACGTAGTGGTGATGACTGCATACTAGTACAGCAGTCTCAGGAGAGGAGACGACATTCCACTCTAATAACAGTGCTAGTGGAATGTGAAGCGAGACATCTTGAGAGAAACAATACTACTACTCCTAGTGCAACCGTTTGTCATGATGGGGGGTATTGCGACCCCAGAGAATAGCCTAGACTTAGTGATTTCGACGTTTTACTGGGTTGTGTGTCACACTGACATTCTGAGATAACTCAGGTCTCTAGCTATAGCTCTTGATCTAATTCGTTGAGGCATCTGTGCACCGTCACAGTCGGGGATATTGGTTATGCTGAACTTAGATTCAGTAATAAGGGAGTTTTGTGACTATTATGTAGGATCTGCTGATGGTCCCCAGTTAGGGTCGTTTTTCTATCTCGTTCCTGACGCTGTGTTGCTGTTGCTTGCTATATTGCTGTTGGGCGAATTTGTCATATTACTGTTCAATCAAGCTGTTCTGATTGTCAGTTTGTTAGAGAAGTTAGCTTATGAGAAGACGTTCAGTCGGTCACTGGTCGAGTCGAGTCTTAAAAGTAACCTGGATCACACACATACACACATCTACACATTTGTATATATATTAGTATTGTTTATATTTGCTGACATTGTACCAGATGGTACTTAAGAGCCATTAAGATATATGTGCCTTCAACACAATAATATTTTATATGAGAGAAGTTTAGGAGCTAACCTCCTAATTAATATCTTCAGTATATTTATGTTTAATTTGATTTACTTTGATACCCTAGATATTCTAACTTTGTTAATAAACATTTTAAATATATTTCTTTGGTTAGTATCCTCTCAGTTGAGATCCTATGATGAGATTGATAATATGTCGGATAACTGGACCAGGATATTGACTTTGTTGCAAAAGCCCAGTAACAGCCTGGATGCTAGAAGGGCTATCCTTTCTAGTGTTCACTGGAGATGTCTATTACTAATAGATATCGCGTAATTTTGTAACAGTTATTAAAGCCAATATATACACACCCACACCCACACACACACACACACACACATACCCACACCCACACCCACACCCACACCCACACACACCCACACATGCACACCCACACATGCACACCCACACATGCACACCCACACATGCACACCCACACACACACACTTTTAAAACACCCACGGTGGCTAGTGGAAACCTCGCTTCACGCACGGAGGGCCCGTCTATCCAGCGTGGGCGGAAACATTTCGAAGTGTTTCTACACACACACACACACACACACATACACATACATACAACAGGCCTAGTGTCAAATCGACATGTGCCTAGGACAAAATGGTAACTAACACACATACACATACACACACACACACACACACACACATACACACACACACACACACACACACACCACAACAACACACACCACACCCACACACCACACCACACCACACACACACACACACACACACAACACACACACACACACACACACACACACACTCACACACACACACACACACACACACACACACACACACACATACACAACACACACACACACACACTGAGAGGCGCGTTAGAGTGTAGTGGGACACAAGGCTCCGTGAATCTTAGTGTTTTTAGGTGGTACATTAGCTGCTAGAGAAGCCAGTGGTAGTGACAGGGTCAGTGAACAACCCTACAAGTGATAACCAAAGATATTAACTAAAAAAAATGCGAGAGAAAGCCTGAAATTACAAAAGAAAATTTGAAAGTGCCAAATCGTTTGAGGCCTAGCAGGCACTGTTGCCACACGGGTACAAATATATATACGAAGTATAAAGCGAGTGACGAAAGTTAAAAGGTCAAGAGTTAAGAGAGGTTGGTTAACAAGCAACATGTGGGGTAGTATACAGCGAGAGTGACCAAGTTAACAAGAAAACGAAGAAAAGAAAAAACAAAAACAAAAATATATAACCAGGGAAGGTGGCAGGCAGTAGGCCTCCTCCAGGAAGTGGTGACGTCATAGGTTGGGTATCATTATAAATAAGTGTAACGTACCAAAAGTGAAGAGTAATTTACAAAAGTGAAAATACTTGAGGAACGTGTGGTGTATGAGTATAAATGGATATACTTTATCATGGGTGAAGGATTTCGAAGAAAGTCTTAGAGGTCAATGCAGTACGACAACAAGGAGGCAGAAGCAGAACTTGTCCACCACCACTGCCAGCCGCAAGTACACTCGCCTAGTTTTGGTTGCATGTTGTGTCGGAAGTACTGGTCTCTGACACTGGTAGCTAAGGGTCACTCACTCCTGCCAGCTATTACCTGAACTAGAGTAAAAACAACATTGATAAGGTGGAGATAGGATTGATGAATGTGTGGGAAACTAGTGAGGGACATCAAACACACACACACACATACACACACACACACACACACGGGTTTAGGCACTGTAGAGCTGAGTAGAGTATCATAACTTTTAGATTTACTAGTATTAGTAAATATAAGTAAATATAAATATAAGTATTAGTAAATAGAAGTGAGGAGTATTTTCTGGGACACAAACATAGATGCGTGGGCATACAAACACAGCACAAGGGTTTCACACCTTCTGAAAGCTGATATGACACATCCTCTCTCCCTCCCTCTTAAACCATATACACACACACATACATACAATAATAATCCATACATACAATAATAATTCAACTGATAGTAATTTTAAGCTCACATAGACAGTGACAAGGAAACCAAGGGATTGGGTACATTGGCAGTACATACGTGGGTACATAAGGACAGTAAGGATACATAACGACTAACGTGGGTAGACAGCCCCCTACCACCATTCCCCTGCCTCTATCACCTCCCCTCACTCATCCCCCTCTCCCCTTCCCAGACCTTTCCGCTCTTCCACCCACCCACTTCCCTACACTCTCACTCTACCTCTCACTCTACCTCACACACTCCCTTGCCCCCTGACTCTCTCCCCCTCTCTTACACTCTCACACTCACACACTCTCACATTCAATCTCTCCCTCTCACACACACTCACTATCTCACACACTATATCCCCATCTCTCTCTTCCCACCTCTCTCTCTCTCCCTATCTCTCTCTCTTGCCCCATCTCTCTCCCCATCTCTCTCTCTCCCTCTCCCCAGCTCTCCCTCTCTCATCTGTCTCCCCATCTCTCTCCCTCTCCCCATCCATCTCTCTCCCCAGCTCTCCCTCCCCAGCTCTCCCTCCCTCCCCATCTCTCCCTCTCTTATCTCTCTTTCTCTACCCTTCCCTCCCCCCTTCTCCTGGTCCCCGAATCCTCTCTCTCTCTCTCTCTCCCCACCTCTGCATATCTCTCCTCCACCCTTCTCCCTCTAGTCCCCAAATCATCTCTCTCTCTCTCTCCCCATCTCTCTCCCTCTACCCATCCCTCTCTCCCCATCTCCCTCCCCCCATCTCTCCCTCTCTTCTTATCTCACTTTCTCTACCCTTCCCTCCCCCCTCTCCTAGTCCCCAAATCCTCTCTCTCTCTCTCCCCACCTCTGCATATCTCTCCTTCTCCACCATTCCCTCCCCCCTTCTCCCTCTAGTACCCAAATCCTCTCTCTCCCCATCTCTACCTGTCTCCCTTCTCTCTCTAGTCCCCTAATCCCCCCCTCTCTCTCTGTATCTACCTCTCCCCTTCCTCTTGCACTCCCAAAAAAAAAAAAAAAAAAAAAAAAATGGTGGTAGGGACTCGCAGGACCCAGGGTCCAGAGGAGAACGGCTCTGGTAAGGAAGAATGGATGAAAGAGCAGTGCAAAAGGATGGAACAAGAGTGGGAGAGAAAACTAGGAGAGCTTTCTGCAAAGATGGAGAGAGAGCTTTCTGTGAAACTGGAAAAGAGGTTGGAGGAGGAGAAGAAGAACTGGGAGGCACAAGCTGAAGATGCAGTAGCCAGGATAAGGGGCCTAGAAGATGAGGTAAACAGGCTGAAGCAGGTTACAGGGGTATTGACCAGTAAAGACACAGCATCAAGGGGGGCCCCTCGGGAAGGAAGATGTAACTTACGCTATGGCCGTATCTGCCTACCAAGCAGGGCCAAGGAGCGAAGAGGGTGAGCAGCTGAGAGCAGGTGGAGAGGGAATAGGGCAAATGCAGAGGAACGATCATGCCACCAAGAGCAACAGGAAAAAGAAGGGAGAAACAGGAGCCTGAGCTGCAGAGGGAAAGACAATGGGAGGAGGAGAGGGCAAAGGCAGTGTTTATTCATGGGCTGAAGGAGAGTGAGGGAAGGACACACACTGAAAGACGGCAGGCAGAAAGAAAGGAGATTGAGAGCATACTCAAAGAAATAGGTGAAGAAGACATGTCCGAGATTGTAAATTTTCAGAGAATAGGGGGGTACTCGAAGGGGAGAAAACGACCGCTCAAGCTGATTCTCAGGACAGAAACAGAGAGAGACAGAATCCTCCAAGAGAAACCACGATTGAAGGAAACGGAAGAATACAGGAGGGTGTTCCTAGACCGGGACAGAACAAAAACAGAACGACAGCAGCTGAGGGAGAGGACACAAAGGCGAAAGGAGCGAGGAGGAGGGACAAGGACAGAATCAGTAGAGGACAACCAGAGCAGGGCAGAGCAACAAGAACAAGCACACACAGAACCATCCCAAACACCCAACAACCAAGCACACTATCCCAACACAAACTACAACCAACAATCTCAGCCCCCACCCAACACTCCACTATAGAATCCCACAGTACACCACCAGGTCCCCCACCCTCACAGACCCCCAAAACACAGTAGTAGAGAGGAAACTGAAGGTATGGTACACCAATGCTGATGGAATAACAAATAAGTGGGAGGAGTGGCACGAAAGAGTCAAAGAGGCATCACCGGACATAATAGCTCTCACAGAAACCAAGCTCACAGGTATGATAACAGATGCCATCTTTCCAATGGGATACCAGATCCTGAGGAAAGACAGAGGGAACAGAGGGGGTGGAGGAGTGGCACTGCTGATAAAAAACCGATGGGATTTTGACGAGATGGAGAGAGGAGACGGAGGAGAAGCTGGGGATTACATAGTAGGGATGCTACAGTCTGGAGGTCCCAAGGTGGTAATTGCAGTGATGTATAACCCACCACAGAACAGCAGGAGGCCAAGGCAAGAGTATGATGAGAGTAACAGAGCGATGATTGACACTCTGGCAGAAGTGGCCAGAAGGGCTCGCGCGAGCAGGGCGAAGCTACTGATCATGGGTGACTTCAACCATAAGGAAATTGATTGGGAGAACTTGGAGCCACATGGGGGCCAAGAAACGTGGAGGGCTAAGATGCTGGAGGTGGTACTGGAAAATCTCATGTACCAACACGTAAGGGACACTACCAGAGAGAGAGGAAATGACGAACCAGCGAGACTGGACCTAGTATTCACCCTGAGTAGTGCAGATATTGAGGACATCACACATGAAAGCCCCTTGGGGCCAGTGATCATATGGTTCTAAGTTTCGAATACATAGTAGAGTTACAAGTGGAGGGGAAGCAGGAAGGGCTGCACAAATGAAGCCAAACTACAAGAAAGGTGACTATGTGGGCATGAGGAACTTCCTGCACAGAGTTCAGTGGGACAGAGAGATGGCAGGGAAGTCAGTAGACGAGATGATGGAATATATGACAACAATTTGCAAGGAAGCTGAGGAGAGGTTTATACCCAAGGGTAACAGGAGAAGCGAAAAGACAGGATGAGCCCATGGTTCACCCAAAGGTGCAGGGAAGCCAAAACCAAGTGTGCAAGGGAATGGAAGAGGTACAGAAGGCAAAGAACCCCGGAGAATAAGGAGAGCAGTCGTAGAGCCAGAAATGAATATGCACAGATCAGAAGGGAGGCCCAAAGACAGTACGAGAATGACATAGCAGCGAAAGCCAAATCTGACCCAAAGCTGCTGTACAGCCACATCAGGAGGAGAACAACAGTCAAGGACCAGGTGATCAGGCTGAGGAAGGTAGGAGGAGGTCACAAGAAATGACCGGGAAGTGTGTGAGGAGCTCAACATGAGATTCAAAGAGGTGTTCACAGAGGAGATAGAAGGGCCTCCAGAAAGGAGGAGAGGTAGGGTACACCATCAAGTGCTGGACACAATACACACAAATGAGGAGGAAGTGAAGAGGCTACTAAGCGAGCTAGATACTTCAAAGGCGATGGGGCCAGATAACATCTCTCCATGGGTCCTGAGAGAGGGAGCAGAGGAGCTATGTGTACCCCTAACAACGATCTTCAACACATCTATCGAAACAGGGCAACTACCTGAGGTTTGGAAGACAGCAAATGTAGTTCCAATTTTTAAAAAGGAGACAGGAACGTAGCACTAAACTACAGACCAGTGTCACTGACATGTATTGTATGCAAGGTCATGGAGAAGATAGTCAGGAGAAGGGTGGTTGAGCACCTAGAAAGGAATGAGCTTATCAACGACGGCCAACACGGTTTCAGGGACGGAAATCCTGTGTCACAAACCTACTGGAGTTCTACGACAGGGTGACAGCGATAAGGCAAGAGAGAGAGGGGTGGGTAGATTGCATATTCTTGGATTGTAAGAAGGCGTTTGACACAGTTCCACACAAGAGATTAGTGCAGAAGCTGGAGGACCAGGCAGGGGTAACAGGGAAGGCACTACATTGGATCAGGGAATACCTGTCAGGAAGACAGCAGCGAGTCATGGTACGTGGCGAGGTGTCAGAGTGGGCGCCGGTGACGAGCGGGGTTCCACAGGGGTCAGTCCTGGGACCAGTGCTGTTTCTGGTATTTGTGAACGACATGACGGAAGGAATAGACTCCGAAGTGTCCCTGTTTGCAGATGATGTGAAGTTGATGAGAAGAATTCAATCGGACGAGGACCAGGCAGAACTACAAAGGGATCTGGACAGCCTGCAAGCCTGGTCCAGCAACTGGCTCCTGGAGTTCAACCCCACCAAGTGCAAAGTCATGAAGATTGGGGAAGGGCAAAGAAGACCGCAGACGGAGTACAGCCTAGGGGCCAGAGACTGCAAACCTCAATCAAGGAAAAGATCTTGGGGTGAGTATAACACCAGGCACATCTCCTGAGGCGCACATCAACCAAATAACTGCTGCAGCATATGGGCGCCTAGCAAACCTAAGAACAGCATTCCGACATCTTAATAAAGAATCGTTCAGGACCCTGTACACTGTGTACGTTAGGCCCATATTGGAGTATGCAGCACCAGTTTGGAACCCACACCTAGCCAAGCATGTGAAGAAGCTCGAGAAAGTGCAAAGGTTTGCAACAAGACTAGTCCCGGAGCTAAGGGGTATGTCCTACGAGGGGAGGTTAAGGGAAATCGACCTGACGACACTGGAGGACAGGAGAGATAGGGGAGACATGATAACAACATATAAGATACTGAGAGGAATTGACAAAGTGGACAGAGACAGAATGTTCCAGAGATGGGACACAACAACAAGGGACACAGATGGAAGTTGAAGACTCAGATGAATCACAGAGATGTTAGGAAGTATTTCTTCAGTCACAGAGTTGTCGGGAAGTGGAATAGTTTAGGAAGCGATGTAGTGGAGGCAGGCTCTATACATAGCTTTAAGCAGAGGTATGATAAAGCTCATGGCGCAGGGAGAGTGACCCAGTAGCGGCCAGTGAAGAGGCGGGGCCAGGAGCTTTGACTCGACCCCTGCAACCACAACTAGGTGAGTACAACTAGGTGAGTCACAACATAACACACAACAATCACACAAACTACACACACCAACACAACACACAATCACACACTACACACAACACACACACACACATACTACCCACACACACAACAACACACACACACATACACATACACTACAAAACTAACCACACACCAGGCCCACACCACTCTTTCCCCCTCTCCCTCCCCACCCTTCCCCACTCCTCCACCCTCTCACCCACCTCCTCCCCTCTCCCTCTCCCATTCTCTCTCCACCTCTGCTTCTCCCTCCTTCACTCTCTCCTCATAATCCCCCCTTTCCCTCCCCACCTCTCTTCCATTTCCCCACTGTCTTCAGTTTCTCCTCTCCCTCCCTCCACCCCCACACAAACACTCAGGCAATCACACCACAAAACAACCACACAGAAATACATAGTTTTTCACTCTGTGGCATCTTAAAAATAAAAAAAAAAAATGGGGTCCCAGAGAGCAGGACGGAAAACTAGGGGACTGGAGGATGAGTCTGCAAAGGAAGATTGGGCAGCAGAGCTCATGAAAAGGGAACATGAGTGGGGAAGGAAGCTAGAGGAGCTTAGCATGAAAATGGAGGAGAGGATAGCTGCAGAAAGCAAGATAATGGAGGAGAGGATAGCTGCAGAAAGCAGGAAGTGGGAGAAGCAAGTCACAACAGCAGAGGCTAAGATACAGAGATTAGAAGAAGAACTGAAAAATTTGAAACAGCCTAAAGAACCAAAAGCAATGTGGACATGGTATCAGAAACTGCTACCTCAGTCACAAAGAAGAGGACTGTAGAGAACGGAGTGAAACTGTATGCAGAGGCCATATCAGACCATCGTGGAGCCCGAGAAAAGAGAGGATCACATCAGGAACAATCGAGGGGAGTGTAGTAAAAGGGAGAGCTAAGCTATACGTAGAAGCCCTAACAGACCACAGCAGTGCACAGGGAAAGTTAAGAAGGGAAAGCGACAGGCCACTGGGCCAAGGGATAACAGACAGTGAAGAGATTGAAGAAAGGAAAGCTGCATTGGAGGCAACTAAATCGAATCATAGGGATAAGCAGTGGGAGAATGAAAGAGAGAGATCAGTCTTTGTTTATGGGCTCATGGAAGCTGAAGGGGAAACTTACGAAGCAAGAAGACAAGGGGAGAAAAATGCAATTGAAAACATCATGAAAGCAATAGGAGAAGATGACATGACCCAGCTGGCAAATTTTCTGAGAATAGGGGGGTTTGCAAGAGGAAGAATCCGGCCAGTCAAAGTAATTTTCAAAGCAGAATTGACTCGAAACAGGATCCTGCAGGAGAAAGCAAGACTAAGGGATATGTCAGAGTACCGGAGGGTGTATCTCGACCGCAACAGAACACGGGAAGAAAGACAGAAACTGAAAGAGAGGGTACAGAGACAAAAGGAGGAAAGAGAGATGGACAGGAGAACCCAGACTCAGGAGGAAGCTCTAATACAACCACCTTCAGATGTCCCCCAACCTGGACAACCCCAATGCAACCAAACAATCTAACCCAAAACACACATGCCATACCCAATGATTCCACCCACCTCATTACAAACTCCACCTTCACACCAACCACCCATAGTTCCCCATCAGATCTCCCACTTTCCCAACCCCAACTACCCCCAGACTACGGTTTTAGAAAAGAAGTTAAGGTTTGGTATACAAATGCAGATGGTATAACAAATAAATGTGAGGAGTGGCATGAAAGAATAAAGGAGACATCCCCAGACATAATAGCACTCACAGAAACGAAACTCACCAGGATGATAACAGATGCAATCTTTCCACCCGGATATCAAATCCTCAGGAAAGATAGAGGGAGCAGAGGGAGGGGGGAGTTGCACTGCTCATTAAGAACAGGTGGGGATTTGAGGAAGTGGAAGGAATGGATGGAATGGGTGAAAGGGACTACATAGTAGGAAAAATTTCCCAGTATGAGGGCCATAAGGTGGTAATTGCTGTAATGTACAACCCGCCACAGAACTGCAGGAGGCCAAGAGAAGAATACGACGAGAGCAACAGAGCAATGGTAGACACACTAGCCGAGGTAGCCAGAAGAGCCCACATGGGGAGAGCAAAGTTACTAGTTATGGGTGATTTCAATCACAAAGAGATTGATTGGGAAAACCTAGAGCCCCATGGGGGTCCTGAATCATGGAGAGCCAAGATGATGGATGTGGTACTGGAAAACCTCATGCATCAACATGTTAGAGACACTACCAGAGAGAGAGGTGGGGATGATCCAGCAAGACTGCACCTAGTATTCACCTTGAGTAGTTCGGACATCGAGGATATCACTATGAAAGGCCCCTTGGAGCTAGTGATCATTTGGTTCTGTGTTTTGATTATATAGTTGAGCTACAAGTGGAGAGGGGAGCAGGAATAGGAAGGAGAAACGAAACTACAAAAGGGGGGACTACACAGGCATGAGGAACTTCCTACAAGACGTTCAGTGGGAGAGAGAATTGGCAGGAAAACCAGTAAAAGAAATGATGGAATATGTGACAACCAAATGCAAAGAGGCAGAGGAGAGGTTTGTCCCCAAGGGAAACAGAAGTAATGGGAAGACCAGAACGAGTCCTTGGTTCACCCAGAGGTGTAGGGAGGCAAAAACTAAGTGTAATAGAGAATGGAAAAAGTACAGAAGACAAAGGACCCAGGAAAATAAAGAGATTAGCCGAAGAGCCAGAAACGAATATGCACAGGTAAAAAGGGGAGGCTCAGCGACAATATAAAATGATATAGCATCAAAAGTCAAGTCTGACCCGAAGCTGTTGTATAGCCACATCAGGAGGAAAACAACAGTCAAGGACCAGGTAATCAGGCTGAGAAAGGAAGGTGGGGAGTTCACAAGAAACGACCAAGAGGTATGTGAGGAGCTCAACATGAGATTTAAAGAAGTATTTACACAGGAGACAGGAAGGACTCCAGGAATTCAGAATAGGGAGGTATACCAACAAGTGCTGGATGAAATACACACAACCGAGGAGGAGGTGAAGAAGCTGCTATGTGAACTCGATACCTCAAAAGCGGTGGGACCGACAACATTTCTCCGTGGGTCCTTAGAGAGGGAGCAGAGATGTTGTGTGTGCCACTAACACAAATCTTCAACACATCCATTGAAACTGGGCAACTACCTGAGGCGTGGAAGATGGCAAATGTAGTCCCAATTTTTAAGAAAGGAGACAGACACGAGGCATTAAACTACAGACCTGTGTCACTGACGTGTATAGTATGCAAAGTCATGGAGAAGATCATCAGGAGGAGAGTGGTGGAGCACCTAGAAAGACACAAGCTTATAAACGACAACCAGCACGGTTTCAGGGAAGGAAAATCCTGTGTCACAAACCTACTGAGTTTTATGACAAGGTAACAGAAGTAAGACACGAGAGAGAGGGGTGGATAGACTGCATTTTCTTGGACTGCAAGAAGGCGTTCGACACAGTTCCTCACAAGAGGTTAATGCAAAAGCTAGAGGATCAGGCACACGTAACAGGAAAAGCACTGCAATGGATCAGAGAATATCTGACAGGGAGGCAACAACGAGTCATGGTACGTGACGAGATGTCAGAGTGGGCACCTGTGACGAGTGGAGTTCCACAAGGGTCAGTCCTAGGACCTGTACTGTTTTTGGTATATGTGAATGACATAACGGAAGGGATAGACTCAGAAGTGTCCCTGTTTGCAGATGATGTGAAGTTAATGAGAAGAATCAAATCAGTCGAGGATCAGGCAGGACTACAAAGAGACCTGGACAGGCTGCAAGCCTGGTCCAGTAACTGGCTCCTTGAATTTAACCCTGCCAAATGTAAAGTCATGAATATCGGGGAAGGGCAAAGAAGACCGCAGACAGAGTATAGTCTAGGTGGCCAAAGACTGCAAACCTCACTCAAAGAAAAAGATCTTGGGGTGAGTATAATACCGAGCACATCTCCTGAGGCACACATCAATCAGATAACTGGTCAGCATACGGGCGGCTGGCAAACCTAAGAATTGCGTTCCAATACCTCACTAAGGAATCATTCAAGACTCTGTATACCATATACGTCAGGCCCATACTGGAGTATGCAGCACCAGTTTGGAACCCACACCTGGTCAAGCACGTCAAGAAATTAGAGAAAGTGCAAAGGTTTGCAACAAGACTAGTCCCAGAGCTAAGGGAATGCCATATGAAGAAAGGTTGAGGGAAATAGGACTAACAACACTGGAGGACAGAAGGGTTAGAGGAGACATGATAACGACATACAAAATACTGCAGGGAATCGACAAGGTAGATAGTGGCAGGATGTTCCAGAGAGGGAATACAGAAACAAGGGGACACAACTGGAAGCTGAAGACACAGATGAGTCAAAGAGATGTTAGGAAGCACTTCTTCAGCCATAGAGTAGTTAGGAAGTGGAATAGTCTAGCGAACGATACAGTGGAGGCAGGAACCATACATAGTTTTAAGACAAGGTATGATAAAGCTCATGGAGCAGGGAGAGCAGAGACCCAGTAGCGGACAGCAAAGAGGCGGGGCCAGGAGCTGAGTCTCGACCCCTGCAACCACAATTAGGTGAGTACACACATACATACACTCAGGGCCAGGAGCTATGACCCGACCCCTGCAACCACAACTAGGTGAGTACACTCAAACATACATACACACACACACACACACACTCAAACATACATACACACACACACACACACACACACACACACACCACACACATACACACACACGGAGATCTAACAGTGGTTGCCACACAGCAGGAAGTGGAGAATATATCGTAGTGAACTATAACGCAGTGGGGAGCATATCTACTGGAGGTACCCAAGTAAGGGAGACAAGTGCAAGGCAAGCAGGGAGGAATACGGTGATTGCATACAGTGAGCCCAACAGAAAAGAAACGAAGAGGTACAGTACCCAGCAGGGTGACACCGACAGGAGAATCCCGATAAACAGCGACCAGATCCAGCAGACATCGGATGTAATGTACAAAATCCTAATTGTGGTTTGCAGGTTTCTGGCCCAGAGTTGCTGACGCTGTGGGGAAAGTCCCTGCTCGGAGGAGCTGATTTCATACGTATTTCATAGGTAGGAAGACAAGTTAGGGTAGTGGTGGGTGCAGGGCTACCAATCAATTGTACACATGTGTACGCACGCACACACAAATACACTTGAATTAGTCGGTATATAGATGTAGTATACCATACAATTGTTCATGTATTAGCAATAATATTATTACCAGTTTATAAGTAGTAACTTTTAGTAGCAGTGCTTAGTAGTATTCTAGAATTAGAAATAGAATTAGAATAGGTAGAATCGGTGGACGAGGTGGCAAGACACACACACACACATACTTGAAGTAGTCGAGGTGTAGTAGACCATACAGCTGTTCTTGTATTAGCAATAATATTATTATCAGTTATATAGGTAGTAGTATTCTTTTTATAATTTGTAGCTAAGAAAGGTAGGAAGCAAATTCAAAGATGTGGCGGAAAGAGCGTGCAGGCGCAGTGAGTCAGCGGTAAACAAACACACGCACACTCACACACTCTCTCTCTCCCTCCCTCTCCCTCTCTATACCTCCCTCTCCCTCTCCCTACCTCTCTCTCTCCCTCTCCCTACCTCTATCTCTCTCTCACTCCCCCTCTCCCTCTATCTCTCTCTCTCTCACTCCATCTCTCTCCCTCCCTCTACCTCCCTCTCTCTCTCGATCCATCTCTCTCCCTCCATCTCTCTCCCTCCCTCTACCTCCCTCTCTCTCCCTCTACCTATCTCTCTCTCTATCTCTCTACCTCCCTCTCTCCCTCTCTCTCTATCTCTCTATCCACCCTCTTCTACACTTCCTCTAAGCTATCTCTCTCCCCCTCACCCCCTTCCCTATCCTTTCTCCTTTCTCCCTCACCCCCTTCCCTATCCCTCTCCTTTTTCCCTTCTTCTGATACTCTCAATACATCCACAAGGGCACACCGTGGGAATATGGGCGGCTCAGGGAGAGGGGTGTCAACAAGGAGGATGATGGCCGATCCGAGAAGGCCACAGTGGGAGGAGGAACGCATTAAAAGGGAAAAGGAATGGGAGAGGAAGATATTGGTGATCACCGAGGAGGAACTCAATAAAAGGGAAAAGGAATGGGAGAGGAAGATTTTGGTGATCAGCGAGGGAATGGAGAAGAGGATAGCTGAGGAGAGTAGAAAATGGGAAACGGAAGTCAAAAACGCAGAAGCCAAGATCCAGATCTTAGAAGTGAAGCTGCAGAGAATGACACAGAATAGAGACAAAAGTACCTGGCCAGAAACGGCGCTTGGAGCTTGTGCACCAGACACAGCCAAAGGGATTGAGGAGAAAAAAAGAGAACTCTTGTATGCACAAGCACTGGCAGACACACGTGGGGCCCAAAGCAAGACAAGCAGGATACTAACAACACACGAGAGGGATATAGAAGAAGCAGCCAGGGACAAGAAGAGCACCACAGTAACAACGAATGAGAGCACAGTAACAACACATGAGAGGGTAGACAAAGCAGCAGACACACTAAACGCGGAGACCCCAACAACACACTGCAGCGGACAGGGACGTATGAGCAGGCCAGTCACACAAAGGAACACGGGGATACAACCATGACAGCACCGGGAGAGGCTAATGCATCTCTGATGAGGCAATGGGAGATACAGTGGGAGGAGGAAAGGGAGAAGTTGATCTTTATCTATGGCCTGAAGGAAGTCGAAGGGGACACCCACGACAGAAGAAAACAGGAAGAGAAAGAAAGGATCAAAGGTATCATGCTAGCAATAGGGGGAGACACGTCCCAAGTGACAAATTTTCGGAGAATCGGGTGGTACACAAGGGAAAGAAATCGACCTCTCAAGGTAATCTTCAAGGCAGAATCAGGCCGCACCACGATCCTGCAAGAGAAAGCACGGCTGAGGACGAATCAGGGGTACCGGAATGTATACCTAGATCGGGACAGAACGCAGGAAGAAAGGGAGGCCCTGAAGGAGAAGATAAGAAGGCGAAGAGACGAGAGAGAGTAGACAGCGAGATACGGAGGACACCAAGCCCAAGCAGGACAAACACACACTGGGAGTACCCACGGCAGGCCTTAAATCACAAAAAAACTCACGACAACCATACACTTTAACACCACACACACTCATTTGTCCCCCTGTCCCCACCCCAGCAACCCAAAACCCACCATCACAGCTACCCCCCACCCCCACCACAAACTCCACCCCACCAACCCATACCCCAACCATACAATCCCCCCCACCCATGCTGCAACCCCCTATGGGCACCCTGCCCACACCCCCCCAACCCACCAAGATCTACCCAGGGCCACAGTATTGGAAACAAGGTTGAAGGTTTGATACAGAAACGCGGATGGAATTACGAATAAGTATGAAGAGTGGAATGAAAGAATAGGTGAGGTGTCCCCAGACATCATAGCTGTCACAGAAACTAAACTCAATGAGACAGTAACAGATGCAATCTTCCCACAGGGATATCAGATCCTGAGGAAAGATAGAAGGAGCAGGGAGGGAGGAGGAGTCACACTGCTTGTAAGGAACCGTTGGAGATTCGAGGAAATGGAGGTGTGTAGAGAAAGGGACTTCAAAGTAGGTACCATCCAGTCTGGGGAGAACAAGATAGTCATTGCAGTGATGTATAACCCACCACAGAACAGCAAGAGGCCAGGTGAGGAATATGATGAGAACAACAGAGCGATGGTGGACACTCTGACGGAGGTGGCAAGGAAAGTGCACATGAGCAGAGCGAAGCTACTGGTCATGGGCGATTTCAACCACAGGGAGATCGACTGGGAGAACCAAGAACCACGTGGGGGTCCAGAAACTTGGAGAGCCAAGATGATGGACGTGGTACTGGAAAACCTGATGCACCAACATGTCAGGGACACGACCAGAGAGAGAGGAGAAGATGACCCAGCAAGACTGGACCTTGTATTCACCCTGAACAGCTCAGATATTGAAGACATAACACACGAGAGCCCCTGGGAGCCAGTGACCATATGGTGCTGAGCTTTGAGTACATTGTAGAGCTACAGGTGGAGAGGGAAAACGGTACTGAAAGAGACAAACCAGACTTTAAAAGAGGAAACTACACGGACATGAGGAATTTCCTGCAGGAGGTTCAGTGGGAAAGGGAAATGGAAGGATAGACAATAAATGAAATGATGGAATACATAGTGGCAAATTGCAAGGAGGCAGAGGAACGGTTTATACCCAGAGGAAAAAGATTAAACAGGAAGGCCAGAAAGAGCCCCTGGTTTACCCAAAGGTGCAGGGAGGCAAAGACTCACAGTGTCAGAGAATGGAAAAGGTACAGAAGGCAAAGAACCCAAGTAAACAAAGAGATTAGTAGAAGAGCTAGAAACGAGTATGCACAGGTACGGAGGGAGGCCCAGAAACAGTACGAAAACGACATAGCATCGAAAGTTAAGTCCGACCCGAAACTGATGTACAGTCACATCAGAAGGAGGACAACAGTCAAGGACCAGGTGATAAGGCTGAGGAGAGAAGATGGGGAAATCACAAGTAACGATCAAGAGGTATGTGAGGAGCTCAACTTGAGGTTTAAGGAAGTATTCACAGTGGAGGAAGGAAGGCAGCTGGGTAGACAGGACGGGGTGCGTCACCAACAAGGGATGTATCAAGTGCTAGAGGGCATACACACAACTGAGGAGGAGGTGAAGCAGTTACTCAGTGACCTTGATACCTCAAAGGCGATGGGTCCGGACAATATCTCCCCGTGGGTTCTTCGGGAAGGAGCTGAGGTACTGAGTGTGCCACTTACCATAATATTCAACACATCCCTTTAAACTGGGCAGCTACCTGAGGTATGGAAGAAGGCCAACGTAGTCCCCATCTTTAAAAAAGGAGACAGAAAAGAGGCACTAAACTATTGACCGGTGTCACTTACGTGTATAGTGTGCAAAGTCCTGGAGAAAATCATCAGGAAAAGAATGGTGGAGCACCTTGAGCTGAACAGGATAATAAACACCAGACAGCAAGGATTCCGGGAAGGCAAATCCTGTGTAACAAACCTCCAAGAGTTCTATGATAAAGTAACAGAGGTAAGGCAAGAGAGAGAAGGGTGGGTTGATTGCATTTTCCTGGACTGCAGGAAGGCTTTCGACACAGTTCCTCACATGAGATTAGTAAAGAAGTTGGAAGAACAAGCATGTATAACAGGAAGGGCACTGGAATGGATCGGGGAATACCTCACAGGAGGCAACAACGGGTCATGGTGCGTGATGAGGTATCACAGTGGCGCCTGTGACGAGCTGTGTACCGCAGAGGTCAGTCCTAGGACCAGTGTTATTCTTGGTATATGTAAATGACATGACGGACGGGTAGACTCAGAAGTGTCTCTGTTCGCAGATGATGTGAAATTAATGAGGAGAATCACATCGGAAGAGGACCAAGCAGGACTTCGAACAGACCTGGACAAGCTTGACATCTGGTCTGGCAACTGGCTTCTGAATTCAATCTCACCAAATGCAAAGTCATGAAGATTGAGAAGAGCAAAGAAGACCGCTGACAGAGTACAGGCTAGGCGGACAAAGGCTACAAACCTCGGCAAAGGAGAAAGACCTTGGGGTGAGTATAACGCCAAGCAAATCTCCGGAGGCACACATCCACCAGATAACTGCGGCAGCATATGGGCGACTGGCAAACCTAAGATTAGCGTTCCGTTACCTTAACAAGGAATCGTTCAAGACACTGTACACCGTGTACGTCAGGCCCATACTAGAATATGCAGCACCAGTCTGGAACCCACACCTGGTCAAGCACGTAAAGAAACTAGAAAAAGTGCAAAGGTTTGCGACAAGGTTAGTTCCACAACTCAGGGGTCTGTCCATGAAGAAAGGTTGAGGGAAATAGGACTAACAACACTGGAGGAAAGAAGGGTCAGAGGAGACATGATAACGACATACAAAATACTGCGGGGAATCGACAAGGTAGACAGTGAGAGGATGTTCCAGAGAGGGAACACAGAAACAAGGGGACACAACTGGAAGCTGAAGACTCAGATGAGTCAAAGGGATGTTAGGAAGCATTTCTTCAGCCACAGAATAGTCAGTAAGTGGAATAGTCTAGAGAAAGATATAGTGGAGGCAGGAACCATACATAGTTTTAAGACAATGTATGATAAAGCTCATGGAGCAGGGAGAGCAGAGACCCAGTAGCGGACAGCGAAGAGGCGGGGCCAGGAGCTGTGTCTCGACCCCTGCAACCACAATTAGTGAGTACAATTAGGTGAGTACAGAGTATTTCGTATTCTAACCCCCATGAGACTCACATATGTTCACACATTCGCACGCACATATGTGCACTTTCCACAGCTGTTAAAATTTACTTACATTGTCCAGGTGATGAAGGGAAAATAAGGAAATTCTTGAGAATAAATTTTAATAGAATTCAGAATAAACAGGATGGAGAATGTTGTTAAATAATATTTTGAAAATATTCTTATTGAAAAATGTAAGATGTAAAGAAGTAATAATTGAGAGAAACTTGTCTTGGATAAAGTAGAAAAAAGACACTTATGAATTATCTTATGGAAGGTAAGAAGTAACCAGAAATAATTATTAAATAATTAAAGTCTCACTTACTTTTTAATTTTCCAAGTCTTCATTTCTCTCACTTTCTCTATTTTGAGAAAAACATTCACACACACACACACTCCCTTATACACAACTTTCCTGTATGAATCTTAGTCCTGGCTTTGTCTCTGTTGATGCTTTCCTCTCCCATTACATTGTTAAATGCTCCAAACTTCAGAACACCCGTGACTTAACCTGATTCTTTCCCTTTATCTCTTCCCCTTCTCCTCTTTCTCCTCTGGGTTTTCTTTTCTTTCTTTTCTTTTGCCTTGTATTTGTCCTTCTTTATTTTATTTGCCTTCCCTCTGTGTTCTTGTCCTAACCCATGCAGGCCGCCAGCTTCATTGCAGTGCTCCTTTCCTAGAATATGACTGACTCCACTACTACTACTACCACTTCCACTACTACCTCCATTATTACCCCACTTTCTTGTGCCCTCCCCTGTCTTCCTGCCTATAAATACCCCTTCCACCTGTCCTGTGTGTTAGTGTGACTTTGTAAATGGTCCAAGTCGGAAAGAAACGTCGTCGTAAGCTGCCCTCTCATAGGTGAGGGTTATTAGTGTATTGTTTCAGTCACGGTGTTGTGACCATTTTGTTATTTACTTTAACATTTGTAATCATGAGTCCCTAATATTACTTCTACATTGTTACCCATAGGTCCCTCATAACTTCCTTGTGTGGTTACTCATAGGTCCCTAATAACTTCCTTGTATGGTTATTCATAGGTCCCTCATAACTTCCTTGTATGATTACTCATAGGTCCCTCATAATTTCCTATATGGTTATTCATAGGTCCCTCATAACTTCCTTGTATGATTACTCATAGGTCCCTCATAATTTCATATATGGTTACTCATAGGTCCCTCATAAATTCCTTGTATGGTTACTCATAAGTCCTTCACATATTTCTTGCACCATCGAGTGCAAGAAATATGTTTGTTTTTATGTTCACTTTAACCCTACATGTCATTACTGTTCCACTAAGCAGAGAAGGAAATAAATGGTATAAAATACCGACACAATGGAAAAATAAACACATAAGCAGTATAATGTGATCCTTTATTGACAACGTTTCGCCCACGCAGTGGGCTTATGAAGGCACAAACAGATCTACCTGGAAAAGGAGGAACATGAGTATTTATAGGATTTAGTCAGGTGGAGAATGCTGGGTCAGGTGGAGAATGCTAGGTCAGGTGGAGAATGCTGCATGTGACAGTCTTCAAAGTAGTGTGATAGTTTAAAACCTCGGGTAACTTAAAGGACCTGCAGTGTTCCATTTTTGAGTTCTATGTGGAATAGCGATGAAGATGTTTCTTGGCAATAGGTTCAGCTATGTTGTAGAAGCCGTTGTTCTGGTTGAAGTTGTTGGATATACAGATAAGTGATGACTCCATGATTCTTCGGTATTGAGTGTTGTCTTCTGGCGATGAGTCTTGCGTTTCTGTAGTTGATTAAATGGTTGTGTAAATTTCAGGTTGAACGCAGGCATTCCTTGAGTCGTCAGATCTGCCTGCGTACTGGTGTTCTGAAATACGTGTTTGGAGGTCTCTGGATGTTTCGCCGACGTATAATTTGCTGCAGTCATTACAAGGAATTGTGTATACCCCTGCAGTGGATTGAAGCTTGTTGTGAGGGAAAAGTAGTGTAAATAGGGTTACGGTTGTTCAGTCAGCCGGGAGTATCGTTAATGAGTTACAGCCAGCACTTCCATCTAGCGGCTGGGGCAAAACTCTTGTTCCCGGGTGTCTGTTGAGGGTTTTTACTTTCTACTCCTGGTAGTATGACTCTTACCTGGTGTCGGTTGGGGAGTGGAAAGTCACTTCACCTTCACTCTTCTCCGAATCAGGTAAGACAAACTACCAGGAGTATTCATTTTGTTTGATTATTATGTTTTATTTGGTTACCAGTAGTGACTTGGCTATTATTAAACACCTTTTCTATCTTAAATGTTTTACAAGCCTGTTGTAACCAAAATATTCTCTTTGTCATTAGTTCTGCTCCTGGACTGGTTTCCCAGGATAGACGCTGAACGAGTGAGCAAGATTTCTTTGGATTTACGGGAATTCACAGCAACTCCTCTGAGTCAAGTTCTTTAACTTGCGAGCATCAGAGGGTGTTGTGTTAAGGAGCTCACCTTCTGACACCTGCAGTGTGGTGCTCCAACTCCTTGGTCACAGGAGACAATAACATCGGAGACTTACCATCTACTCCTCAGTCTTAACATCAACCTTTAGGAGACCAACATCATTTTCTCCCAACATCTGGTCATTGTATACCCTGATTCACCAACAGACCAGAACCACAACGGTCATTCTTTTTTTTCTTTTTTTAATTTTAAGTAAAATCCAGAAAACTCATCTTTATTTAATATCCTCTGCTTATTTATTTATCATTTATTTTTCCATCAATTTTTTGTTCAGGTGGAAGGCGCTCCTCTGACAATGGCGACCTTGCCAGGATACTGGACTCTGGATACAACTTTGATGGTTCTACTGGTTTGTGAGTATTACATTTAAGATTGAAAAGGGTGAGTTCGTTAAGGTGTCAAGTCATTATTGGTAGTCCTGAGGACTTGCCTGTATTTTGGTTCTTAGGTTAGGTTTAGAGGTTTACCCAAATTTTGTGGACCTGGGGAACTTCCATAATAACTTCTCCTGTATGAACCGTGTTTGTTTATCAATGAAGGCTGTTGAGCCCACTAGAGTACTTCCAATTGAAAATAGTATTTCATTTTCTTTGGGAAGTGTAGAAAGTGTGCGGACGAGGTCCTCTTTTGAAACAGTCGTTTCAGTAATTTGTGTTTGGTTTGTGAAATCTTTTCATGAAGGAGTCTTTAGATTTTGGTTAAGGGCTGGAAAAGACATGGGATTTACAGGCCAGAATCTTATAGTTATATTACATCTAAAATGGCTTTAGCCAGACAGGGAAGATAAAAAGGAACAGGAAAGACAGCTCGAGAAGAGAAAAAGGAACAGGAAAGAATAGCTCGAGAAGAGAAAAAGGAACAGGAAAGAATAGCTCGGGAAAATGAAAGGATTGCTGGTGAGGACAAAAAAGAGCAGGAAAGGGTTGTAGAGAAGACAGAGTTCAGGCAAGGGAAGTGGCCTTCAAGATGAAGGAGATTGAAGAAAAGTCAAAGCAGAGGGAGTTAGAACAGTTAAGGTTGGAATTGAAGCCAAGAAGGTAGAGCTATCTAAGCATAAAATAGATGAAGAGGTACTAGAATACCCTACCCACGAATCTAATATTAGATGCCTCAAATACCACCTTCACAGAGCAGGATGACATCGGGATATATTACCAGATTAGAACACCGCCACACTCTGTGAGTGGCCCTCGATTCTTGGGCTCAAGGCTTGGATTACTTTATCAGGTACAGCTT
>WNWK01008125.1:0-87378 GCA_009830355.1 Cherax destructor
CTTGGTGGAAACGGCCTGTGTGTTAATAATATATAAAAAAATCGTAAACTTCCAATTCCTTGCCTTCTTTAAATCCTAAGAACATCTGGTCTGTACACCTAGCCACTCATAAAGTTTTCCTGACTTCTGGCTCACCCCACTTCCCAGTGAGTGTCCTGGGTTCACTGCCCTCTATGATAATTAGTTTGAAGATACAAGCTCTTCGGTCTATTACTCCCCACAACAATCATCCCCATTCAACTAGTGTCATCTCTTGCACTTCCATGTCATGGTTTCTGTCTCTCGGATGAGAAAAAGAAGTCAATATAGCCTACTTAAATGATATACACTGCACTTCAGATTGATTCCTCTGTTATTTGATCATCGCTCATATAATCTTAAATGTGATAAAGCGCCTATCCTGCCTGACCTCTACCTCAAAAGTCACATTCTCAAGCTATGTAACAGTCTACTCTGCCTAAATCTAACTCCCACTCCGCCACTTCTGCCTCAGTCTAGTAATCATGTTTGTAATATACACACTGTAAATCTTGAATGACCTCATACCACTACTACCAGAACCTCACTTCATTGATCATTCGCCTACACAAACTTTACTTTTTTAGCTTTGTTTAAGCTGTATATTTTATTGGGTTTAGCGCTTAGTTATGATCATAATGTGTGTATTTTACAAGGGAATATTAGAGGATACAGAGAAAATCAAGAACTCCAGTGCTGCTCTTTTCAGTTTTCTCGTGTATGCTTTAGCCTCCGTCTCTGGTATCATACTTTTACCCTCAAGGGAAATAACCTTGAATCCAATGAGGTGATCTTGATCCAAGGAACTGGACTTTACCTCACCTTAGATCGAACTTGAATGCCTCATTCCCCAGGTGATATACAACCCCTACAGGTTTAGCACTTACCTGTGATTAAAATAAAATACTTTGTGTTCATTCTTGATGCTTCCATTAATGAAAAGTGCACTTCTGGTGTACACATCCATATAATAGATTATCCAAACCCCACTCCATTATACTGCTGCTCTTGTTTATCTAGATAAGTTGTATGCAATCTGTTCATTGTACCCCTTTTGAAGCCATGAAGAGGTCGGCTGTGCACCTAGAGAAGAGGGACTCTAAAGAAAACACTGACTTAAAAACCTACTGGGTTGTACAACAGAAAAGATAACATTTAACACTATGCCCCCACCAGACTGATTAACAAATTAGAGTATCAGGGGCACAGTAAAGTTCTACAATGGATCAAGGAGCCAAGACTATCTCATCCCCCCCCATACCAACAGCAAACCCCTGGAGGGGGGGGGGTTGTGCGCGCACTATTCTCCTTTGGGTATTCCTGGAGGGGGGGGGGGTCAACGCGGCCTGGTCCGTGACTCAGGCCTCGTGGTGGATTAGGGTCTGATCAACCAGGCTGTTACTGCTGGCCGCACATAAACCGATATTACGAGCCACAGCCCGGCTGGTCAGGTACTGACTTGAGGTGCCTGTCCAGTGCCGCCTTGAAGACAGCCAGGGGTCTATTGGTAATACCCCTCATATATGCTGGGAGGCAGTTGAACAGTCTTGGGCCCCTGACACTTACTGTGTTGTCTCTTAGTGTACAGCAATATTCCAGCTTAGAACAAGCGACCTGAAGAGAATCATCATGGGCGTGGCATCCCCTATCATTTTCCTAGCAGATGTGGTAGATACATTGTTGTGATCTTTGAAACTGAGATTCTCTGACATTATAACTTCCAGCTCCTTTCGCATTAGTTTACCGCTCTATTGTGTGGTTGGAATGTGTTTTATACTCCAATACAGTTTTAATTTCCTTTAGTTTTCCATGGCGGAGTAATTGAATTTTGTCTTCATTGAACTTCAATGGTTTCTGCGGCCCATTTAATAATAATAATAATGCGGCCCATTTAAAGATTTGGTCGATGTCCGCTTGGAGACTTGCAGTGTCTTCATAAAAAATGAGTATAAAATTGGCTGATTCACAGTCCAGTAAGTCAGAAACTTCCTTGGCGTAAAACAGATCAACCCGAGAGTGAGAATCGACTCTTATTATCCACTGGGTCCCTCTGACTTTTTGTCAGCAACAGCTTTATTATACCAACTTTGATTATACTTCCTTTGGCACACCTCACCGCCCTTACTAACTCTACCTGTTATACTCTCCACCCCTGCTGATCTCGGGTCAAGCATATTAAACAGCATACCCTACCCACTTCATTGACGCACATTCTGACCCGAACTGTACTTTCCCTGTTATTCCTGCCAGCTTCTCTAGTTTTGTCCCAATCTCTTGCGCGGTTCTGTATCAAACGCTTTCTTAGTCCAAAAATATGCAGTCCATCCATTCCTCTCTCCCACCTAGCTCTTATTACCTTGTCAAAGAAACCTCGTGGATTTATAAGACAGAATGAACCATCTCTAAAACCTTACTAGCAATTTATGTAACTGCTTCTTTCCAAGTGTCCCACTAAAATTACATTCACTTGTAAGACGAAGAATGAGGGGAGACATGATCGAGGTATACAAGTGGAAAATGGGTATTAACAAAGGGGATATAAATAAGGTCTTGAGGATATCTCTCCAAGAGAGAACCCGCAATAATGGATTCAAATTAGATAAGTCTAGATTTAGAAAGGATATAGGAAAGTATTGGTTTGGAAGTAGGGTTATTGAAGCAAGGACCTTGGGTAGTTTCAAATTTAGGTTGGATAAATTCATGAGTGAGAGGGGTTGGATTTGAGTGGGAATTGCACATGAGTAAATAGAATTATCAAAGCTTATTTCTTGGGTAGCATTGAAGATTGGGTTGAACAAATATTCTGTTAGTGGGATGGAATGTGAAGGACTTGCCTAGTATGGGCCAACAGGCCTGCTGCAGTGTTCCTCCTTTCTTATGTTCTTACTCTTCTGATAATCTCCTTAATAGCCTTACACATCAGTGTCACTGGACTGTTTGTCCTTTTTTTTTCTTTAAATAACAAGACTACAATCTCTGTTTTCCACACCTCCGGCAGCTGCCCTGTTTAATTTACCTTGTCAGAACCCATGGAGAGATGTTGGGTCCCGATGCCTTCAAGGTATCTAAATCGCTCGGTAATTTCTTCACCTCTTTTCCCGTTGTACGGGTTTAGCGCTCCCCCATAATAATTCTCCTTTTTGTACGTTGTGTGCAGTACTCTTTGGTGCACTCTTAGACTTTGAATCTCTGGTAATGTTCCAGTTTCCACAGAATACCTCGCTAAATCTTTAATGTCCCCTCGCAGACTATCTTTCATTTCTGGTGAGCTTGCCTCCTTCCTTCTTCAGCCTTATTACTGGCCCTTAACAGTTGTCTTTTTTTCTGGTGAGGCTATATAGCAACGTTATCTCAGATTTGGCATTCGATGCTATTTCATTCTCAAACTGTTCAGCCTCTCTTCTTACCCATGAGTATTTCTGTCTCTTCTGCTCGCTTCCCTATTTATCTTTTTTTTTTTTTTTTTTTTTTTTTGCTCTATATGTCTTCCGTATATCCACGCTCACTTCACAAGGTATTCAAACTTCAGTTCTGCATGGTCACTAGCACCGAGGGGTCTCTCATATTCAATGTTCTGGACAAGTATCTTCATCGGGTGCCAGATCAACCAGGCTGTGATGGATATGTGGTGCAGCGGGCCTCCAGCAGCAACAGCCTGGTTGACCAGGCAAGCACCAGACGAGCCTGGCCCATGGCCGGACTCAGAGTAGATAAACTCTCGAAACTCTTCAAAGGTATATCTACAACAGGGTCAGTGCGAATACAAGGTCCAACCTCGCTGGTTCTCTCTCTCCACTCTAGCTGTGTCCCCGACGTTCTGACTCGGGAAGTTTTCCATCGCTACCCACAACAACTTCGCTCTCCTCGCTTCCGGTCCCCTGTGTGGCTCTAGGTTCCCTGTTTATTTCCTTATGGTGATAGTTTCTGATGATTAGTGTGAGGCAGGGAACAGGTATGTGAAGGAACACGTATGTGAGGCAGAGGACAGGTGTGAGAGGAATGTGACAGGTATGTGAGAAGATGAAACAAGTGTATGAGGCAGAGGACAGATGTGTGAGGAAGGGTATATGTGTGAGATAAGATGAACAGGTTTGTGAGGCTGGGTATATATGTGAGACAAGAGGGAAAGGTGTGTGAGGCAGGGCATATATGTGTGAGACAAGAAACAGGTGTGTGAGGCAGGATAGTAAGTGCTTGAGGCAGGGGACAGGTGCGTAAGGCAAGGGACAGGTGTGTGAGGCAGGGGACAGGTGTGTGAGGCAGAGGAACAAGTGTTTGAGGCAAGAAACAGGTGTGTGAGACAGAATAAGTGTGAGGCAGGGGACAGGTGTGTGAGACAAGGAACAGGTGTGAGACAGGGGAACAAGTGTGTGAGGCAAGGGACAGGTGTGAAGCAGGGAACAGGTGTGTGAGAGGAACAAGTGTGAGGAAAGGGACAGGTGTGAGGCAGGGGACAGGTGTGTGAGGCAGGGGACAGGTGTGTGAGGCAGGGGACAGGTGTGTGAGACAGGGGAACAAGTGTGAGGCAAGGGACAAGTGTGTGAGGCAGGGGACAGGTGTGTGAGGCAGGGGACAGGTGTGTGAGGCAGATGTCTCGTCTTCGGCAGTATTTGCGAGGCGGCCGGCTAGTAACGATTTTCCGGTGAGGCAGCGACCGCAATGCAGGTTTTGGAGCCAGCCCCCTCCCCTCGTCTCCCCTCCCATCTTCCCTTCCCCTCATCCTCGTCTCCCCTCCCATCTTCCCTTCCCCTCATCCTCGTCTCCCCTCCCATCTTCCCTTCCCCTCATCCTCGTCTCCCCTCCCATCTTCCCTTCCCCTCATCCTCATCTCCCCTCTCCTTATCCTCTCCTTCCCTCTTCATTATCCCCTCTCATCCTACTCACTATCTCTCCCCCAACCCTGCCCCTCCCTTCACATATGCCCTGTGATGCGGGCCAACGAGCCGCCGGTAGCAACAGCCTGGTTGACCAGATAAGCCTGGTCCAGGGCCGGGCTGTGGAAATAGGAAAATTCTCGAAACTCATCAAAGGTGAATCAAGAAGAGGTACGATAAGGCTCTTGGAGCAGGGAGAGATAGGACCTAGTAGCTATGATTCGACCCCTGCAACCACAAATAGGTGAGTACACACACACACACACACACACACACACACACACAAGCAACAAGTGTGAGATCCCAAAAGCAATTGACGTAAGATTTATTATATTTTCTAAGATTCCTTAATTTTTATGAAGGTTATGAAGTTTGGTAGGTAAGGGAGGGAGGGAAAGATGGAGGGAGGGAAAGATGGAGGTAGGGTAAGCTTGTTGACAGAGAGAGGGAAACACTAATAAAGGGTGAAAACAGATTGGTGTGATGAGAGGGGAAAAGCCCGATGGGAGGATGGGATAACGGAAGGCAAAATTAAAGGAAGGGATGTAATAATGTGGCGAGGGATGAATGAGATAAGGTAAGAATAACTGAAGCTAAGAATGAGGGCTGTATGACACTTTTGGGTTTAGCGCTTAGTTATGATTATAATAAGAATGAGGAAAAGCAAAAAAGGAAGGGAGGATAAGAGAAGGCAAGAATGAGGGGAGAGGATTAAAGTTATTAAAGTTATATTAAAAAAGAAGCGCTAAACCTGTATAAGTCACAGCACTGCGTTAGAGTATACATTCACTAGGAAGTAGGTTAGTACCACCGCCAAATATGAATAATTCTCAATGCAATACTATTACTACTACTAATAATAATAATCTATTTCTACAAGTACATGATACAACTACTACAGACGTAGCTGACATTATTGACTTACTATATTGAAAGCCCCTGGTTATGCGGAGTATTTTGGGCAACTTAGTTTAATCTTGTCCCTCAGGGTGCGACCCACACCAGACGGCTAACACCCGGGTACCTATTTACTGCTAGGTGACTTTCAGGTATAAAGTCACAGAAATTATCAATGCTATTATTATATTTAGCGGGAACGCTGTATAACCCTTGTGGTTTAGCGCTTCTTTTGATTATAATAATTTAGCGGGAAAAGCTAAACCCCTAGGGGCCATACCAGAGGTGTGGTGGATACGGCCTAGCACTATTCAAGAGAGGGAGGGAGGTACTGGGCGTGTCTCCATGCTGTAGGTATCCACGGATAAGTCTCGTCTGTAGGATATGCAATCACCACCAGAACAGGGTTTCCTCATAGCCCACAGCAGTACTCACCTGTGTGTGTGTGTGTGTGTGCTCATGGCCCAGCCTGTTCGCTGGTCGCTACTAGGTCCACTCCGTGCTCCATGAGCGTTACCGTATTTCTTCTTAAAGCTGTGTATGGAACCTGCCTCCATTACTTCACTCTCCAGATTGTTCCACTTCCTGACAACTCTATGACCGAAGAAAAACTTTCTAACATCCCTGTGACTCCTCCACTATGGGCCTGACGTACACGGTGTAGAGTTGTGAATGACTCCTTACTTAGATGTCGAAACGCTATTCTCAGGTTTGCCAGGCGCCCATATGCTGCAACAGTTATTTGGTTGACGTGCGCCTCAGGAGATATGCTCGGTATGATACTTACCCCAAGATCCTTTTCCTTGAGTGAGTTTTGCAACCTTTGACCTCTCAGGCTGTACTCCTTTGTCCTTCCCCAATCTTCATAACTTTGCACTTGCTGGGGTCAAACTCCAGGAGCCATTTGTCTGACCAGGTTTGCAGCCTGTCATGATCCCCTTGTAGGCTTACCTTATCCTCTTCCGCTTGTATTCTCCTTAGTTTCACATCGTCTGCAGACATGGACACCTCTGACTCTCTCCCTTCCGTCATATCATTCACATATACAAGAAACAGCACCGGACCTAGGACTAACCCTTGTAGAACCCCACTCGACACATGCACCCACTCTGACACCTCGTCTCGGACCGATACACGTTGTTTCTTTCCTGTCAGGTATTCCCTGATCCATTGCAGTACTTCCCCTCCTATTCCTACCTGTTCCTCTAGTTTTTCAACCAGTCTCTTGTGTGGAACTATGTCGAAAGCCTTCTTACAGTCAAAGAAGATGCAATCTGTGTGTGTGTGTGTGTGTGTGTGTGTGTGTGTGTGTGTGTGTGTGTGTGTGTGTGTGTGTCTTGACTACCAACGCAGGTGAGTAAAACGCTGGTCAACACGCCACTCTGGCGACTCACTTTTATACTGTATTGAATCTGAATTTTTAATGTTCCATTTTGTCTTGTGTTGCATTCTATACTGTTGTGTTGTATTTTGTCGCACTTGGTTCGTACGTTGGACTGCGTGCGGCCAGCAGTAACAGCCTGGTTGATCAGGCTCTGATCCAACATGAGGCCTGGTCACAGACCGGGCCGCAGGGGCGTTGACCCCTGGAACTCTCTCCAGGTAAACTCTATATTTTTCTGCATTAACTTGTCTTGCATTCGTATTGCATTACAGAGTGATGTGTTTCATTTTGTCTTGCTGTATTACATGATATAGTATTTTCTAGTGTTTTATTACATTCTATATCGACGAATGTACTCTGTATTATTGCAGTGTTGTATTACATGTTGTATTCAATATTTCCTTAAAATGCACGTTGTGCAAAAATACGCATACACATTTAATCACATAAGCGCGCACACACTCTCACACACACACACACATGAAAGGGAAATCCTATGTCACAAACCTACTGGAGTTTTACGACAAGGTGACAGAAGTGAGGCAAGAGAGAGGGGTGGGTAGACTGCATTTTCTTGGATTGTAAGAAGGCTTTCGACATAGTTCCCCACAAGAGATTAGTGCAAAAGAGGGAGGAGCAGGCAGGAATAACAGGAAAGAAGTGCAACGGATCAGAGAATACCTGACAGGAAGAAAAGAACAAGTGATGGTACGTGACGAGGTGTCAGTCGGCGACGGTGACGAGCGGGGTTCCGCAAGGGTCAGTCCTAGGACCGGTGCTGTTTCTGGTATATGTGAATGACATGACGGAAGGGATAGATTTAGAAGTGTTCCTCGTTCTGAGGGACGCAAGCCTCCCTCTGAATGAATCTGCTGAGATCTCTTACTCATTTCTGTAACATTGCAAGCTCCTGATGATGTGTTGATTGCAACATGAAAGGCCTAGAGCTATTATTCAACTCCCCCTGTGGTTGGTTTGCATCTTGTATAGCTTGTTCATATATATAATATATATATATATATATATATATATATATATATATATATATATATATATATATATATATTATATGGTGGTTCGAGGGAGGAGGGAAAGAAAGGTTGGGTGAGGTGATGTATTCCTTAAAGTGTGTGTGTACTCAAAGGAATATATCACCTCACCCAACCTTTCTGTCCCCTCCCCTCCCCACAACCACCACCACCGCACCCCAGTGTATTGATTCATGGGGTGATGTAGAGGTTGGGGGAGGTAATAGGGGAGTGGGAATAACCGGATCGTTCCTCCAGACAACCACACCCTAATCTGTTTCTGACAAAACGAGTTATAACCTCATATCTACCTATTCGTAATTATTTATTTTGTAGCTACAAGGGCAGAGCTATCCTTCTGGTGTTCCCCGTCTTCGATAATTTGTTCATCACATTTTTTTGGGGGTTAAATTGCCAACGGCTGAAACGCTCATTACATCTTCTTTTAATTCGTATCTCTGGTTTACCACTCTGCTGGCGAAGAAAAAATTTCTAGTACCCCTTCGGCTCCTAGTATTCCCCCGTCAACTTACAACTGTGGCCTCTTGTTATTACATGTTTTATTATTAACATTGTAATCAATTACACTTAGGTCACACTACTACACATGCATGTACGATTATATGAATACACACCCATCTGAGACAACAGAATGGGGAATGGGGGTAACCATGTTCAATCCAAGGGAGCGAGAATTCCTTGTATGAAGAGCCCCTTACTAGTATCAAGCATCTCCTCTTGAAGGAGGGAAAGATAGGCAATCATGTTTGATCCAATGAACGCAAGGACAATGCCAATTTCTTGGATCAAGAGCCTTTCATCTGCATTAAAGCAACCCCGTCTGCGTTGACGGGTAACGAGGGAATGCATTTCGCATACTTCCTTAGAATTATCCGCGGTTTGCCTAAGTTATATCTGCATAATTTACCCACAATATATTTCAATGTACATACAAAAAGAGGTATGTATGTGTAGAGATATACACAAGAGTGGTCTATATCACTACATATACACTGAGAGTTAAGCATTTCTCAGTGCATATGAACCGAGTGTTCCTTTTAACTAATTGCTTTAAGGATTAAGTATTCTTAATGTTAATGAAGAGCTAAAATGCAGCCTTAGTGACCCAAGAGCTCGTTTTTGTGATTCCAACAATTTTTGTACACTGAGGAGGGGCCTCAGTGTAAAGTCAAAATATATAATATTCAACTTTTGCTTCAGTCAAAACCGTGGGTTCGCTTGTGCCATTATTTTAATTCAATTTATGATTGTACAAGCCTAGTGGTGGGTACACGACTAAGTCCATTTCACCCCATGTGATTTGCAGTATTATTATTATTATAAAAAGGAAACGTCTGGGCCTGACTTTGACCTTCCGAGGACCTAAGCTAAGAGCCACAACAATTCGAATGTTGAAATAATAAAAAAATATGAAAGGAGAAGGACAAAACAAATGAGTCCCTTCATATGATGAATCTTAAAGCTACAGTGTATCCGAGGTAGTTTAGCATCTGACCCTGGGAAGCTCTAAACACATAGGGATCATACATCGCCTTGGGAATGGGAGGTAGAGCTGATCCATGAAAAGGAACATTAACTCCAGTTCCTCTGATGAAGAGCCCATCATCAAGATGAAGGGCTGAGGGTTTGGAAAACTGGGTGAACAGGAAAGTAGGTTACATGACTAGCCTCTGCAAGGAAGTGACGCAACTCTCGTTACGTCATGGAGGGGGATTTCTTTCGGGGGCTGTTGTGAGGGGAGGAGTGGAGGGATGAGGGGATAATGGGGTTGGGGAGGAAGGGGGAGAGGGCATCTGTGTATGGCAGACAGCGGGGCGAGAGAGAGAGAAAGAGAGAGGGTACACGTTTCAGAATTTCTCGTTCGTTTTCTAACGCATTTTATTTCGTTCATTTCTGAACGATATACCGTACGCTGCAAGACTTCACGGCAGTTTGGTGGGAGTGCTGTACCTTGATGCTAGTGAAGGCCTCTTGAGATCCAAAGAAGTGGAGCTACCTTGCTCTTCCATGAATCAAACCTGATTACCTCTCATACCCCCTGACACTGTTTTACTCCTTACGGGGTACCAATAGCCTGATGGATCAGGCCAGTATCCAGGAGGACTGGTCTGGGACCGGGCCGGGGAGCGGTGACCTACGAAATGACTATAAATAACCTACAAATAACGGGTTTAGCTCTTCCTCATCAATATAATGATAATACGCTGTTATAGTAACGTAATTAAACTGTCGTTGCTGAAACTATATAAATGGGGAGGGTAAACATGTGGTGAGAGGGAAGACTGGAAAGAGCAGGAATAACCATTGATAATCTCTCTAATAATGACCCTTAATGCCATGAGTTGATGTTTATTCTTCGTATGCTATTATTTGAAAAGAGTATATTGGGTAGACATCGCTATAAAAGGCTACAAATATGAAAAAAAATATATATTACTGAAAATATTAACATACTAAGAACATCTGACCGCTTTAGAAAGAACTAGTTCCACGAAGATGGCTACATAAACACACGAAAACATTCAGGTGTTTTCCGTCTGACTATTTTTCCACGGTGGTATTTTTTTCCAAAAGAGTTTATTCATGGGAAAGCGGTAATCCCTAATCCCGTAGGGAGGTCACGGCATCTATAGGATGGGAGGTAATCAAGTTTAACCCTAGCAAAGCGATTTTTAGCTCTAAATCTTTCAATTATGAGCTCACGGCATCAAGGCACCTCCCTGGAAAGATGAAAATATAGACAATCAAAAAAAGACCAATGTCTGCCATTGTGAATTTCATTAAATATCTCGACCAGGAATATGTAAGCCTACTGTTTACTCTTATTAGTTACTTGTCTTAATGTTGATGAAAGCTTAGTATAGTGTAATGTAATACATTCCTGGAAATGTTAGATGCTGTTAATGCCGCGAACGTCCATATGACTGAGTTTTTTTATTTAATTATGTGGTAAGATCCATTTTGTTAGGCTAATTATATGATAGGATTAATTTTATTAGCTAATTGTGTGATATCCATTTTCAGCTAATTATGTTGTAGGATCTATTAGCTAATTGTGGTATCGTTCATTATTACTTCTACGTGGCATCCATTTTGTTAGTTGTGTGAATCTATTTTAGCTAATCATGTGATATCCATTGTTAATTATTTGGCAAAAAAATCACAATTCCATAAATAAGAAATGAAAAATGGACATTTCGTTCGGGTCTGGAGTATTAATAAGTTGCGTGTGAGCAAGGATAATGGCGAACGTCAGCAATAAGGTAAAGTTGTCGAGGATGAGTAGTCCAAGGTCTGCTCAGTAACTTGTTCTGAAGGTTGCAGCGTTTGATAATGTACCGGGAGAGGTTCTAAGAGGAAAACAGCCTTCGGGTTATTAACCCCAGAAGGTTATTAAACCAGGATAGCATTAGAAACTATAGTATGACTATTTCCTTAAGGTCCTTCCGATACAAAATTAACCTAAGTTGCCCGAAATGCTGTGCATAATCAGGGGCTTTCTATATAGTATGTCACTGATGCCAGCTAAGTCGGTATAAGTTGTATCATGTATTTGTAGAAATAAAGGTTATTATTACTTTCCTGGAATGATTAACACCCAGGTACCTACCTATTGCTAGGGGAATAGAAGCAGGAGTAATAAGACATCCATACGTCTTGCCCAGCCAGAACTGAATTCCAGTGGTCCTTTCTATTGTTTAGCAGGAGTCGCTTCCAGAGGTCACCGTCCCCACGGCCTGGTTCCAGACCAGGCCTCCTGGCTGCCGGACTGATCGATCAAGCTGTTAATGTCCGCCGCCCGTAGCTCAACGTATGCACTAGCAGTTACAGATACAGGCTGGAGCTAAGTTTCGTGTTATTACAAGTGTCTGTGTGAAGGATCGAATAGCGAAGTATAATTCTGAAAGAAGACAAGCGAATGAGGTAGCTACCGTGGGTCCCAATTTGACATAAAACAGCGTTGTTCGAGTCAAGACGAACAAGTAAGTTTATTCAGGTATACACAAATAAAGTTACATAGATTATCATACATAGCAGCATGTGTAGAGAACCTAGGATAACCTATAAAACTCAAAGTGACTTATTTCCATTGGGGTCCTTTTGTATTCTTTGGTAAAGGAAGCTGTCAGATTCATCAAAGAATACACCCAGGGTATTGGTGACAAAAAGAAATACGTACCAGATAGCTTCGAATTCTTCTGATCTGGCGATAGCGATTAACACAAGACGTGACTCAAATAGCTTCTGCCGCCCTTCTTGATGACCTAGGTGCTACAGGCGTGTGTGGGCGCGATGGAGTGGACATGTTGCGGGCGTTGATCAGCTGTGGGCGTGAGCAAGCTACTGACGTGGGCGTGGTCGTAGTAGCGAGCGTGGGCGGCCCAAACGAGCCACGTGGTCACTATTACACCCATTGCCTTCATCTACCTCATCAGCTGACTTCCCGCACTCGCTACGCGTTCCGTTCCTTCCTACTGACCATGCCTTCCTCTTCATACTCCCACTTTAAGATCAAATATCTTAATAAATTATCGATATATAAAGATATCTCGTCTACTGAATCTGAAATTACAGTACTTTCGGATGAACTGAAAGTTTATCTGTAATGGTACGTCAAGATTCAGTTTTTCATTATTAATGGCCACGAAACAACTCCATTCTTTCAGTGTTGCGGCAAGTGATGAGAGAAAGACGGGCGCTAACCGGTAATTTTGTTAATGCTCTTTACCACATGAACATCTCTGAATGACCCATACGAGTTTAATGATTTTGCGAATATAATAATAATAATAGATAATAATTTGCCATATGGAGTTATTTCCCCTAACAAATTACATATCTTCCACATGTATAATGAAAATAAGTCTCAATGATTTGTTTTACTGTGTTAGTCTAGGTTAATCTACAAAGACTCCATTTTATGCACCCATTACATGTGTGCCCTTAATACCAATGTAAAAAACAAACTGATATTTTCTGAAACCTAAATAAAACTTAAACATACATTTAGTGCCTTATCCCCTGTCCCAAGTAACATGTCGACTGACAAACTGGTGATGCTTTTGGTGTAAATCATCAGTACATTGTACATATAAAAAACTGACATCTTTTTAACCTAAGCATAATGCTTACAGGCATCGCAACGACGACCAATGATGAAGACTTAAACTTTTGATAACATATTAATCTTCACTGTAGTGATCAAAGCAACTGTTTTGTTTAGCACTATTGAGTAGTCAGTACAAAATTCTGTGGGCCATCACATGATTAAGACCCGCGTCAGATGCTTTGTTGTCTCCTGACGAATATTATAACATACTCAGTACATCCTCAGTGTGCAGCTGTGATTTTTTTTTAATTGAACATAGTGGAGTACTCGGTGCATAGTGTGTGGACGCCTTATTTTATATGATAGTGAAGTACTTTTTCGTTTAATTATCATCTCTCGTGATAACTAAATGGTTATAACTATGACCATAATTTTTAAAGGGGTGGAGGGGTAAGCCAGCGGAAGGCCTCGGTCAGATGACCAAAATCTCCAATGGCGGGTCATCACCTGACTAAGACCCGCGTCAGGAAACACTTGTCCTGTTTCCTGACGAACCTTACCTAACCTAACCTATCTCTCATGATGGTTGTTATGTTACATACAGGATTAGTGGAGTCTATGAGGATATCGCAAAAAATACTAATAATTTTACTGATAATAATCCCGAGCATCAACCATCATGTCTGTTAACAGTTTGTTGCTTAGCACATCCCCGAGTTACAAGCACATCTCACGAATTTAAGAAAAGAATACCGATTTATTAAGAGTTATTGATCTTGTTGCCCATTATACCTAATACTACCTTATGTATTTTTAATGACGTGGCTATCCTTATCAATGTTATCGCTGGGTTATACGTCAGGAAATAATCACCTGACATTTTATTCTGGTTATCTACTAACTGCTTCAAGAGTAGTTAGAAAACACATATTGATTTTTAAGTAAATTTATGGTGATCGAATATAAATGCAGTTATTGTACTCAAAATAATTATTACATTTAATAATCTTATCGTCAGACAACTTAATCATATTAATTTAGCTTTCAAATACTCGAACTTAAACTATACGACTAAAGATTTTATTCGGATTATTAATCCGGAGAGTTGGTAACATATAACCCACTTAATTCCACTGGGGTACTTTGATCTTCCCCATCATGCGACCCACAACAGCGAGGGTAGAAACATTGGGCGTGTTTCTTTATATTATTATAAGTACGTACTTGCTGCTAGGTGAACAGGGGCAACACGTCTAGGGAAAACATCCTCAATATTTTCACCTGTGCCGAGATCGAACCCAGGTCCTTCAGATACGAGCCGAAATCGCTACCACGTGAGTCACAGGGTGCGACAGACGGTGCCAATATTGTAGCCGATGCACTATGTGATAGGCGTGGTCAGGAGCAACCGCTGGTTTACCAGTAAGGCTCAGTGGTCTGAGTGACATTTTATCTAAGACTCATCGTTGTTGACAGTGATCGATGAGACTATGAGTATCTGAAGTCTGTGTTCACGACAACTCTCGGACTTTCCTTCGGCAACTGTATATATGACACAGCAACGCTTTCTGCTAGGTTCAAATGAAAAAAAAACTGCCTGTCTGATTTGCTGTCAAAGCCTACAGAAATTTGAAGGTTTAATGTACATTTTTGTGGTTCCATCTGCTTCGCATTATTAATCTCATCTATGAATGGGTGAAGAAATTGAGATGGCTCATTAATTCTTTATATATATTTCATACAAAAGGTATATAATCATGGGATCTGTGATGTGGCTAACCTTGTCAAAAAAAAAGGTGTAGGTGTGGAATGTAATAATAATTTTATTAGTAACAACGCCACTGTCTGAGAAGGTAACATGAATCTCCATCATTAACTTTCTTAGTGTAGACCTCATACACTGAGTATATTTTAATATATATTGTAGGAATTAAAGTATTCTTGGCCTTTGTGTAGTCGATATGATTCAGACCAAATTAAGTAACCTCCAGTGGCCTCGGTAATCATGAAGTTATCCGCATTGACAGGAGTGAGGGGCATACGAATTAAATATTACCTTAAAACGTGATTAGTGGTTGAAAAGTGTGTAAAATTATCCTGTTTTGGTTCTGCACCTTCCGTGGCGCAGGAGTAACATGTCTGCAGCAACACCTCGGCAGATCGGTATCAACATGCGGTGGATCATTAACATTATGGTACACCATTACACCTGTGGCAACACCTTAATGCATTAGTATTAACATCAGAGCAACACTCGGTGGATCAATACCAACATGGAACACTTTTACACCTGTGACAACACCCCAGCGGATCAATACAGTCATGCTACTCCGGATGAATGACTTGCACCTGGTGTGAGGGATTATACATTTGCTTCTAAAATAATACCAATTTCACTAAGAGGGATACACATTCAGAATTCAACGTTGATGAGGCTTTTAATGACTTCCTCGACATATCGCTGCCGATATTTGTAATGTGCTTATTTGGTAAAATAAGCACCACCTCTTCCATTTCCCTTTACAGTTGGTTAGTTGGGTTTAAAGCCTATCTACTACTCGAGGGTCAAGGCTTCATGTAACCTGTTCGCATCCAGTGAAGGATATTGTAATCTCAAAAGTAGGGATTACAGTAAACTCTCACCATTTATACTAGTTTAGCGCTTCCTTAATAATAATAATAATTATTGTTATTATTATTATTATTATTATTATTATTATTATTATTATTATTATTATTATTATTATTATTATTATTATAACAGCAGCAACATCATCAGTAGGGAATATAATCAATATTACAGTTACACCTGAAAAGAAATGTGTTGTTTTATGCACAGATCTTGAAGCAAGAAACATTCAAGCATTGAGGTGACAAACTAGTGGCAGGGACATACATTAACATATCTCTAAAGCATTAAAGGAAAACCCCATTTGTAACTGATTCTGTTTATGCTCTTGTGTTATGTTCACCCGAGAGAGAGAGGGAAATATATATAGATATATATATACGTATTTATATATATATATAATATATATATATATATATATATATATATATATATATATATATATATATATATATATATATATATACTATATATATAGAAAAAAAAACATTTAAAATTTAATCAAGTAGCAGTCATATATAATCAATGCTGCCTACTGCGTGCCACCTCCAAGGCGCCCACCTGCTGAATATACATGACTATACACAATATACATGAGTACCCCACAAGCCATCAGTCACTTCGTCAGGTATATACCGCATCAACGGCGTATTCCACCGGCATGAAGCGGGGGGAAGATTTTTAGCCTCTGCACATGCAACAGATATCCCCCCCATATTCCTTCATGCCAGCGCTCGTGAAGATCCATAATACGTCAACGTGTAAGCGAATTTGTATATATAGCATCGGAAAATTTATGTAGGAAGGCTGGAGTGGAATGTAAAGACGCAGCGTTCATTATTGGAAAAACAAAATTTTGTCCATTCCCGATAGCAGAGTTGATAATCAACAGGATAGGAAATTTTTATATTTTTAATTATTTTTTATAAACCTGCAGAATTCTTTACTGTTTTAACATTAAAATAACGACTTTCATATATATATATATATATATATATATATATATATATATATATATATATATTTCAACTAGACCTTCAAATTATTAATTTGAGAGTGAATAATGTAATTATTTGGATACACACGAGGGGCGGTGCGCATAATGAAGGCAAATCCCCAGGTAAAGTGTGGTACATGGGAGGATGCAATGGAAGCAAGGAAGTTGGGTAAACTGAAAGAGATGCGACCCCCCAAAAAAAATTGCATTTCGTAATCGCACGCAGATGTGCCACACACACAAACCAAAACTAAACCAAGGAAAGTAAAACTCGGTGAAAGAGAAACAGCAAGAAAATAAATGTGGTGTGAGGTAGGGTAGGTAGGGAGGGAGGTATGAGAGTGTTGCGCACGCATGGTGAAGCTACAAGAGCGCCCCACCCTCAAGCAGCGAGTAGTTAAGCCGAGTGTGTTGCGAGGGCTGCTTCTTATCGTTCTTGCAAGCTCACGGCCGTACATCTTCACACTTTCCCCCTTTCCCCCCACCACACACCCCGTCACTTCTTTCTGCCGTGTATAGGACATAAGCTACAAACATGGTGAGTACAGAGCGTCTATTTTGTTTGTGTGAAAATGGCGATCATTCAGGCGGCCGGGCTCGTGGCTTGCTGCTCTAGTATGACATTCTGAAATCGATCTGCTGAAGGTTTTCAGAAGTGACCCTCGCCAGGTTCTTGATTCACTGGATCATATGCCCCATTACGCCTATTTCCCCCACTATTATTCCCTCTTACATTCACGCAAGTCTACACAAAAACTGAAATTTCATCCGAATTGAAATCGTTTCATTATTAGTTTACGGATATTATAGCTTCGAAATATCTTGCACCCTTTAATGGAGAATTAGGTTATCGAAGTTCGACTTCCATAGTATAAAATTAAAACTATATTGGGCCCACCTCCGAAGTAAATATAATTACTGTATATAAAAATCCATTCCCATTGACTAATTTACAGACTTTGTTTTCATATCACTGAAGTTGTGTCAGTGGAAATAAGTTTTTTTAATTAACTTCATCATAGGCCATAGGTTCTCATTTGCAATAGCCGATAATTTGGTTATAGTTATTTATATATGTGAATATTAAATACTTTTTAAATCAATAACTAACAATTTACAAACCAAGGTGTGTATACCTTTATACATACAGGTGTGTATATCAGTATATATACCCTAACTTAGGAATTAATGAAAAATAAATATTATTGTCTTGAACTGCGGTCTGTCTCCTGTAGTTCATAGGCTAAACCTTGCTGAGAGATTTCCAAAATTTTGTTCCGCCTATATTCTGGAAGCATGATTCGTTTATAAAAGATTCCTTGAGTAACTTCAGTTAAAAGAATCCAGTGGTTACCTATAACGCGCTCGAATGGTTTCAAGTTAATTATATTTCAGTCCACTGGCTTAAGTGAAGGGAGTGGCTTAATTTTTAACCAGATTGAAGAGTATATTAAATACAACTACAACATTTATTACAAGGGTACTCTACTAATAATCAATATTAATATAACTTATATGACCAATTCCCTTCAAGGGGAGATTATTGTTTGATTTTGAACGGCACTTCATTCAAGAAATTGAAGCTATCTTCCCAGTCCCCAGCCGGTGTATGATCCTTATGGGTTTACGCTTCCCCACTAATATTTTAGCCTACGAAAACTGCTATCCACACTACGGTAACTTCTACAGCAACCAAGCCGTCGTCAGGAACACTTAGATATAATCAATACAGCTGGAAGATCTACTGCCATTGCGCTGAATGGCTGCTGAGAACGGAGCGAACAAAATAATTGCATTATACACCAGTATATTGATAATTGAGTAGATTTTTTTGAGTTCGTGGGTTGTTAGGTTGCTGAATTCGCGAATTGACAGTGATAGAATAGTCACTGGTTATTAGTAGTGGCAAATTGGTAGAATTGATGGCAAATTATCAGACCAGAGCCCATGTTATGTGGAGGGAAGGGAGAAATGAGTATGTGAAGGGAAGGGAGGACTGGGTGTGTGTTGAGGGAAGGGGGGATTGGGTGTGTATAAGTTAAGAATTTGTGTGGATGGAAGGGAGGAGTGTGTAAGAAGAGAGGAATGGGTGAACAAAAAGGGATGAATGGGCGTGTGAAAGGAGTGGGTGTTTGAGAGGTGTGGCAGGTGTAAAGGGATGTGTGCGCGATGGGAAGGAATGTGTGTGAATGGAGGAATGGGAGTCCAAGGGAAGAAAATCTATATGATGGTGGCCGAGACCACAAAGTTTCGTGGACAAAGAATATACAAAAGTAATGGAGCATTGGACTAGGCTAATATCTGCTGAAAGCGGCACGCAAAGGGAGCGCAATATGTCTATACAACCCATTTTATAATGTATATATACAGGTATATATATATACGGTATTGCTCTCATTTGTTAATTATTATTTATTCCTTGTACCTACCACTCAAGAAAAAGTGTAATTATATTTCACTTTGACTGTAATCCTCTGTTTATAGTTTTACAGCCATTGGTTCTAGCTTGAGTGAATACTTAAATTGCTATGTTTATGGTGTCATGACTAATATAATTTTAAATACTTGTATTAAGGCTTAATTTTCACCTTACAGTAGTGCATATAATCTAATGTGAGGTATTATCGCCGCTTATCGCTGGACACCCATCAATTTGTCAGTTGTGAACTCATTCTAGCAAAAACCTGAATACCTTAGTCTCTAAAATAGGGAATGGAGTATACTCGGTGCATATACCGGAAAATACTGTACTTTGCGGTATATATACTCTGAACAAATGCACTTCTCGGTGTATGCACTTTTCATGGATACACTTCTTTGTGTTTATAACCTTTTGAGTGACCCTTGTGGAGGCTATTTGTTATGTCTAGCCTTTCCAAAACATTTCCTCTAGAGAATAATCCAGTTGAGTCTTAACCAGTCTCTTCAGGATACCGTGATGTCGGGAAAGAGCTCTTGATTACAGTATTTGGACCTTCTCTCCCTTCAAGGGGGTACCTTCATGTCAGTGAAGGAATCTTGATACAAGGAATTGGAGCTACCTTTCTTTTTCTATGGATCAGACCTGATTATCTCCCATTCTTGAGGCGCTGTATAGCACCTACGGGTTTAGCGCTTTCCCCTGAAGGTCAGAACTTTCCTCCCTTTTTCTTGAATCGAACCTGATTGCCTCTCATCCTCCAGGCGCAGAATATGATAATAATAACAGCAGTAATAATCAACCAGTTTTTAAACTTGTGTACACATGTCTATACCCAGATGAACTATCAACCCTTTTTGGGCTTAATTCTTAAATCTTTTGGTGTATCTATATTCTCTTGAGCCTTCATCCACAGAATATGTATGGGAAGCACAGTCATCTAGCCGCTTCTAGTAAGTAGTAGGTTCGCCGGTGCTGTCCCAGCCTGGGTCTTTTCCAGATGGTGACCCGGTGAACTATCCGCTTCAGCAGCAAAATCTAAACTCTCTAAGATCCTTTGCTTTTGAAAAAGTCTTAAGAGAAACCTTACCAAAAGCCTTCTGAAAGTCTATATTGATACATCTGCAGCCTCTTTTTCATCACATACTTGCAGAGTTGCGCATGTCTGTCCAAACTCTGTTTTAATACCTTTATTAGTAATTAAATTGTGCATGATTCCGGTGTATAGCTGAGTTCCTCTGACCCTTGCAGTCAAGAGGTTTGAACAAACCACGGTACGGGTGGGGTTAGAACCTAAATAACTTTCGTCATAATTATTAGACAATAAATAATTAAGATTTACCCAGAAGCTGTTAAAAGTTATTAATTAACTAAACACCATCTAACTGTTGAACTTTAATCTTCAACTAATGCTTCTCATATTTTAGGAACTACTGAAGTTTTGGCTGATTAGTTGTAAATACGTACCAGGAAATACTATTTATATTGGGGTCATTAAATTAACCAATAATTAATTATATTTAACTGACTAACGAAATAAATGGATAGCTTATGGTTGGCAGTGCGGGATATATCGTAGTCCTTGCAAAATTGTATCTAAACAATATAAACTAATATGGTGTCTGCCTTCAAACCAAATACTTTGGTATCCCCAAGCACTGTTTTAGGTTGGAGGATGGGCAGCCCAGCTAGCGAGCATGGGGATACTAATGCCTTAAGGCAGTGTTCTTCATTTTTTTTTTACCTATGACCCTCTTCAGTATATCACATATCCTGTATTTAGTGAAAAAAGTGACATGGTACAAAAGCAAATTTAAAGTTTTTTTTTGTTTGTTTACTTAGTCAAGCCATACTGTTAATTGCAAATAAAACTGATTACCAGAAGATGATTCCGGGGTCACTGCCACCGTGTCCCAGTCCAGGTCTCTTGATTAATGGTCTGGTCAATCAGGTCTTTAGATTGACGGCCTGGTCAATCAGGCCGTTGGTGCTGGCCGCACGCAGTCCACTGTAGGCACCACAGCCCGGATAATTAGGATGATTGTGTAACTTACACATTTCCCTCTTGAAGACATCTTGAGGTCTGTTGGTAATTCCTAACCTAGCTCCTTGTTTTCGTTGGGAGTGATTTCGGTGTGCAGATTTGGGACCAATCCCTCTGGAATTCTTAGGTGTATATTATGAATCATCTTTCTCATTTTGAAATTTACCTCTTCATTGTCTATTTTTTGACATTGCCACCAAGCGAAAAAACATGTCGCGATCCGGACTTTGAAGAACACATCTCTAAGAAAAACCATATGCGTACTCTGAACAACACGTCTCTAAGGAAAACCATATGTGTACTCTGAAGAATACTGCTCTAAGGAAAACAATATACGTACTCTGAAGAACACTGCTCTAAGGAAAACCATATGTGTACTCTGAAGAACACTTCTCTAAGGAAAACCATATGTGTACTCTGAAGAACAATGCTCTAAGGAAAACAATATACGTACTCTGAAGAACACTGCTCTAAGGAAAACCATATGTGTACTCTGAAGAACACTTCTCTAAGGAAAACAATATACGTACTCTGAAGAACACTGCTCTAAGGAAAACAAAATGCGTACTCTGAAGAACAGTGTTCTTAGGAATGCCGTATGCCCTGCGCTGCCAGAAGCTACCGGTTTATTTTTTTTCTGTTAACTCTGCGTAATTATGGGTTAAATTAGGATAGTGTAAACTAGAATTACAAATACTTGATTTAAGATGTTTAGATCAGTCAGAAAACGACCTTCACTGCGGATGAAAACACACGTATCGTTTGGAGGACAAGTTGAAGAGGAAATGAAGGAGATTATGATAGTAGATGCTGACTCACGCAGTTTCATAGTAGATAATAAAGTAGACAAGCGGCGAGCCACAGGCTAATGATTATTGGATAAGTGAAAAAATGGAGAAAATTGTATGTGGCAGATGTAAGGTTAAAGTGCAAAAGATTTTTATATATTGATCATATTTAGATACGTCAGCAATGTGTTGCTACATGATGGTTACACTGGGAACAAAAGCTGTTTTCCTGTTATATTCCAAGAGGCAGGATGGGGCTCATAACAAAGTGTTGAAATCGGTCAGCTTGTGCTAGGAAACTTCAACAGGGTAATGAGGATATCGGCGAGTAATCCAGTAAGGCTTCATCAGCTGAGAGAGAGGGGGAGGTGAGCTGACAACACGCAGACCTCTTAAAGATGGCGCTTGCTTCCAGAGACTTCTTGAAGACTGCTCGCCCACCATGCTAGTCTATCATGACTAAATTTTCACCGGCGCTTTACGAGAAGTCGACATGAGGGACGAAGTTAACTCGCAGCGACCATTCGACATTTTTAGCGAAACCTGAACGATCATATCTGAAGCGTCGAAGATAATGTCCGTTTCTTAGAGATACATTACATAATAATTACATGGAATAATTAACTTTATTTTGTAAAAAGTACATTTACCTTATTAAATCCGTGGGTAAGCATTAAACCTTTACGGGCCATACAATTATAGGGAAATGGAAACTTGATCCAACGAAGGGAAGGGAAGCTGCAGTTCCTTGCAACAAGAGCTCTTCATCGGCATGAAAGGACTCCCTTGAGGGATATTTATTTTAGTGTTGGGATAGCAGATGTAAACTGCAGTGCTTTAAACTGACTAACACGTATTAACACACCACTAGGTTGTCTTACAACAAAATAATAGTATATTAATATGTTTAACACAGTACTAGGCTCAAGTAGCACCTGCCATCCCCCCTCTCGATCTCTGTGTTCATAAACTGGCAAACTTTCGCATAGTCATAAAATTGTCATTCTGTAATAAAGTTGATTCTACTCCTTTGCAGTTATTAGAGTAAATTACGGCACTCAGTAATTACACACTATTACAGACATGGTGTCCATGTGAATGTCTGCATTGTGTTGCAATTCGGACAAATTTAGTTAATGTCATAAACAATTATTGTAATAACAATTTAACAATTAAGAATATTAAAATAATATATATTAATGGTGTTCTTAAAATACAGAAAAATCCCAGTTTGAACGTAACGTGTGTATATATATATATATATATATATATATATATATATATATACGTATATATATATATACATATATATATACATATATATATATATATATATATATACATATATATATATAATATATATATATATATATATATATATATATATATATATACATATATATATACATATATATATACATATATATATACATATATATATATATATATATATATATATATATATATATATATATATATATATATATATATATATATATGTCGTGCCTAATAGGTAAAACTGGTCAATTAGCAAGAACTCGTCTAAAATTAAGTCCCTTCTAAAATTTTCTCTTATACGTTTGAAGATATATATTTTTTATTTATGTTAATGTAAAAATTTATAATTTTGCACCAAAATAATCTTACAAAACTTACCTAACCTTGTTATAACAAGCGCAATTTAATTTAGCCTAAGCCAACTAAATATATTTTTGATACATTTGCAATAATTTAATAATGAACAAACACAATGAAATATATTTTTTTCGTTAGGTTCAGAATGATTTTTGCGAAATTATTGCATACACAAATTTTAGCATGTCATATGGCAAGATAAGCGTTGCTATTTAAGCCAAAATCGCAAGTTCTCCCTATTCGGCACGATATATATATATATATATATATGTCGTGCCGATTAGGTAAAACTGGTCAATTAGCAAGAACTCATCTAAAATTAAGTCCTTTCTAAAATTTTCTCTTATACGTTTAAAGATATATTTTTTTCATTTATGTTAATGTAAGAATTTATAATTTTGTACCAAGAGAAACTTTGAAAACCTACCTAACCTTATTACAACAAGCGCAATTTAATTTAGCCTAACCCAACTAAATATATTTTAGATACGTTAACATTAATTTAATAATAAACAAACACAGTGAAATATATTTTTTCGATATGTTCAGAATGATTTTGGCGAAATTATTGCATACACAAATTTTCACTTGTCTTTTATGGCAAGTGAGCGTTGCTATTTAAGCCAAAATAGCAAGTTTTACCTAATCGGCACGACATTATATATATATATATATATATATATATATATATATATATATATATATATATATATATATATATATATATATATATATATATAAAATCATTAAATAAATGACAATACAAATAATAACGTCACTGGAGGATGGGCCCCGGCAGACACAGAGGATCACAGACCTTGAAGTCATGGACCAGAAAAGCCTTAACCATGTCGTTGGATCGTGACTGTATATTATGCCGGTCAGGTTCGGTAAGCCACGAACCCGGCCTTACGGCTCCAGCACGAATCAAACCAGGCTCGTCGGTTGTGCAAGTTTAATGATCGGAGATCGATAGTGTTAATGGACAATAGAAGAACGCACGGATGGATGATGGATGGCTTGTTGGCTCGGTAGACGAATTAACGGACGGATAGTCGAACGACTTCACGGACGGTTAGGCAAATGGATAATCGGATTGACGAACAGACGCGATAGGACATGCTCCCGCTGTCACTAAAACTGAGAATGCATACAAAAAAAAAACACTACTATACTGCTAGTATAGAAAATAATAATTTATGAGGGTAACCATTACGCCAAACGGCACATGATACCACTTTAATCAGGAACACATACTCAACAAGTTGACTTAGGATGAAACGAGAAACTATAGCGTGTCCACAATCATTGTGGGTAATTTGCCCTAGTCAGCTGATGGGCGGGAAGAAGGAAGAGGGGAGTCGGAAGTAAGCCAGAGGGGAGAGTGGTAGAGAGGAAGAGGGGATAAAAGGAGAGAGGGACGAAGATTTTAAAGGAAAGGAAGGAGAGAGGAGATAAGGAAACAGAAGATAGGTGGAAAAAGAGATGGGATAAGAGAACAATGGGGCAGAAGTAGAGACATTATAGACTAGAAGGAAGGGTCCAGTGAAAGAACAAAGGAGGAAGCGCAGGAAAGAACACTTTAGAAAAAAATGAGAAGGGATAAAAGGGAAGAGACGAAAAGGATGTAGGTAAATAAGTGAGAGGGAAAGTAAACATGAGAAGACAGTCGTTAATCAAGGGACTAAAAAGAGAGAGAGAGAGAGAAGAGATTTTTGGCAAAATTAGATACATCATTAGTGTTGTTACCCTGTTCTATATGATAATTACACAGTGGGAACAAAAGATAGCTATGTTTCCCTGTCATATCTCATCACGCAAGATGAGGCTCGTACAAGGTGTTAAAATCTGTTATCCTGAGCTGGGAGACTTCAGTAGGGTAATGAGAATATCATCAAGCATTCCAGCAAAGGTTCATAAGCTACGGGGGTTCCAGAGGTTTCGTTCCAGCATAGCTGGAGTTACTGTCACTTGGAAATTACCAACTCCCGAGATAGCCTATCCCATACTCAGGATCAATGGAATTTTTATGAAGATATCTGCTTTATTCCAGAAGGGGGAGAGAAATTATACGCAGGAGAGAAAGAGGGTGGAACAAGAGAAATGTGGATGTCATAGTATATCCAACCACACATCCATACACATATATACATACATATGCATACGTACATACATGCATATTCGCAGAGAAAAGAAAGAGAGAGGAGAGAGACGAGGGAGGAATATAAAGGGGACACAAAGGGAGGGAGGGAAGGTGATTTACGTGAGTCAGATGGAATTCCCTACCTCCCTTCCCACTTCCGGGCATCACTGGTAATCCATTATAAGCTTAGGCCAGCAGGGTGTGGACATGACCACGCGTTCCACATCGTCTATCCCAGTGGACATTTCTGGACATTGCTAAACTACTGGGCGTTCCTACACTTCTGGACGTGTGTCACACCTCCGTTCACAGTTACTACTTTTGATATTACTTTCACTGGACCTTTTTTTTTTTTACTGTTTTCTAACTCCCAGAGTGCTGGTTTTAACATAAGAAAGAAGGAACACTGCAACAGGCCTACTGGCCCATGCGATGCAAGTCCAAGTCTCCAACTGCTTAAGCCAATGACCCAACCTAGTCAGGTCCGGTCACATCCACTTAAGGAAGGAGCACAGGTTAGACAACCGTCAAATTGATGAATGAGACACTTGTGCAACATCTGGGTATCTCTATTCTGGAAACGTTTCTCCAGCCAGTGGCTTCTTCAATCCAGTGCAGATTATTATTATAATCAAGGGGGAAGCGCTAAACCCGTAGGATTATACAGCGCCTGTGGGGATGGAAGGTATTCACTGTTAATTCCCTAGATCAAGAGCTCCTCACCAGCGTCAAGGAACCTTCCTTGAGGGGAATCCAGTTCCAGAAAAAGAGGTACCCAGATGTTTCACAAGTGTCTCATTTATCAACAAGTAAAGGGCTTGTAGTTGTTGGGTCCCGGGGTGTGGAATTTAGTAATAAACTGGCAGGTGCGGACGCGAAGGTTGCTGAAGAGTGCTCTCTATAGCACGCTTTGTTGTGTGTCTTTCTGGACCAAGTGCGGGATTATTTAATAGGAAAGTGGCGGTCCTAATGAGTCCTACATGGGAGCAGAGTTCAGCACAACGTGGATATTGGGCCATCCTTCCATAGGAATCACTTAGGGAGATAACAGTTAACCAGCTTGGAGGGAATCCAGTCCCTCTCTGTGCAGCTTACAGCGTGCCATTGACTGTGATTCACATTTTATTAACATTCCTTAGGGCCTAGGTTCTCACCTTACCACCTTAGGCATTACTGTTATAATCACCGGAGTGGCTGCAAAAACCTTTGACATTTCTGGTGAAACGCTTAGCCTAATTCAATTTTTTTTAATTAATAATGAGGTTTTTAACCTTTTATGATTTTCTGCCCTCATTGTTTAATGACTAGTAGTGATCTAGCTGTGTTGTTTGAATATGTTCTTTAGTGAAAAGACCTTTTAGTACCAGCTGTCTCTAAATTCCATAACCCCCAATTTTTCCAATTTTTTCTCATTATTTTTCTTTCTCTACTTTATTCCTTACATTTTCTTTCTTTGCTTTCTTCCCGTTTTCTATTCCCTCATCTTTCCTATTCATTTCCTTTGCTGTTTACTCTTTCCTTTCTTTCATTTTCTCCTCTCTTGTTTCCATCCCTCCCTCCTTTCCTTCCCTCCCAACCTCTTTCTCTCTACCTTTCCTTCCCATCTTCATTTTCTTCCCTCATGTTCCTACTTTCTCTTCTCCACAACAACTACCTCCACGACATAAACTTTCCCCCGGGATAACAAAGTCAGGCTCAAGATCCTACTGAGCCAGTGTAATCCTCACAGAAAACAAGGAAACTTGTCTGTTATTTTCAGAAGCTGTTTCACCCGCTTCTTTCCCGACCTAATACGAAGTTTTCATTAAGATACATATAAAAAAAAATTATTTTTCCTTCTCATACTTTCCTTACTTAATTTTTTTTTTTTAAATATACAATTTTGATAAATATCTCTGCCAACTATCTCCTCTCTCTTCCACGCTGAGAGAGAGAGAGAGAGAGAGAGAGAGAGAGAGAGAGAGAGAGAGAGAGAGAGAGAGAGAGAGAGCAAAAGCTCCGTAATCCCCTTGAACTCTGGGATCTTCTCACTCAAGATTTACAGACGTGGGCGAGAAAAAATGGCAACAGCTTGTCTTCCCCATCCCAACATTTTTTGTGGTTACGTGGCGTTACACTCGTTATAACGGACGGCTGTGTTGTGGGTGTGATGTTACACTCGTTACAACGGACTATTATGTTTTGGGGTAACGTTATATTCATTATACCGGACTGTTGTGTTGTGAGACGACGTTCCACTCATTATATGGTGGTGGCCCGGTGGTCTGGTGGCTAGAGCTCTCGCTTCACACACGGAGGGCCCGGGTTCGATTCCCGGCGGGTGGAAACATTTCGACGTGTTTCCTTACATCTGTTGTCATGTTTACCTAGCAGCAAATAGGTACCTGGGTGTTAGTCGACTTGTGTGGGTCGCATCCTGGGGGACAAGATTAAGGACCCCAATGGAAATAAGACAGACAGTCCTCGATGACGCACTGACTTTCTTGGGTTATCCTGGGTGGCTAACCCTCCGGGGTTAAAAATCCGAAGAAATCTTATCTTTATATAATAGCGGACTTCTGTGTTATGCCTCTTGTGGGGCCGCGCCGCGGAGGCTATGGTTGTATGTCTCTCAGACGAATCTTGTGGATACTTTCTAACTGGTCATTCTTATGTGGATTCATTCACCAAGACAAAATAAAAAGATTAGACCACCTCTCTTTTCTTATTCGAGACCTTGTGGCCAGCTCTGACCAAATGACGCCATATACTTAAGCTTTGACCCAAGAACAAGGCGTGGTCAGCTCCATACATGAAGTTACTGATTGCTGACGTCGCCAGATATTGACTTATTGAACCGGGAGGCAGACATACGGGTGCCACCACCAACTGTTCCCGGTTTGTACTCGGCTGTTGAGAATAGCAGAAGACTGTTAATAGCTTCTGTTGCGTGTTAGGAAGTTGATGGTGGTAGTTCTTGTGTTAGTAGCTTCTGTTTCTTAGTTATTCCCTTTGTGTGTAGTTCAGGAGCTTCTGTTTGTTAGTGGTTCCCGTTGTGTGTAGTTCAGGAGCTTCGGTTTATTAGTGGTTCACGTTGTGTGTAGTTCAGTAGCTTATGGGTTAGTAGCCATGTTTTTAGCAGTGCTTGTTGCGTTAGCAGCTCCTGTTTTGTTAGTAGCACCTGTTTGTGTATTAGTCGTTATATTGTTAGCTCCTGTTTTGCGTTACTGGTTTAATTTGTGTGTTGGTGATTCCTTTTGTTATTAGTTCCTTTTTGTGTTGGCTTCTGTTAAGTTAGCTCACGATGTTGCGTTATAGTAGCTTCTGTTGTGTGTCAACTCCTGTTTGTCACAACCTGTGAAAAAAAATTTCAGAGGGTAGAACGTGTCTAAAAATTTCCTATAAGTTAATCCTCTTCAGATTTGCCTAATTTGATATCAGCCAAATTTGAGAACACTTTCAAATATAGAGGAGGTCACAGAGTAGCTTGGTGCGAATATTAATGTTTGGTTAAGGTTTTCACGTAGTGCTTCGGTCAGAGAGAGGGAGAAGGAGGGAAACAGAGACCTCTCCCTGGCGTGATACATTTCCTCACGTAAAGCATGCGAGAAATATACTTTCTTATCTGGAAGTGTTAATAAGGGTAAGCGTTGTGGTGGTGCAGTACCACGGTTGCGTCATTTGTTTTGTACCTGTTAGTGGTTCCTAGGTTGGAAAGGAAATATGGCAGGATTGAGGTACATAGTGTTGAATCTCAGAGATCAACGCGAAAATGTTGCGAAAGCATTGAAGTGCATCGATACTGGTTAATGGCTCTTGATCAAGGAATTGAAGAAGCCTCTTCCCTTGGATCGAATCTACCTCCCATTCCTCAGGTGCTGCATGACCCTTCTCCTCTACAGATTTAGTGCTTCCTCATGAAAATAATAATGAACATGTTGCAGACGTGGTTCCACACCTGCATGTTAGGGACCAGCATGGAAGGAGTGACAGGTAGCTACTTTAAAATCCTATTAATTACATATGAGTCATTAAGGCTGCGATTCACATGCATACTGACATCAAAAGTACTCTTAACCTTAAAAAGACGAGCTTCAGACAAACTGTGTGCATGTATTTACATTTAGAGGTACATTTCCTTCGGTGTGTGGGGTGCCAGACAGTGCTTGTATTAGTCAACTCACTGTATATACTCAGATATATACAATACCTCAGTTTGTATACACTGTGGGCGCCAGTGTGCGTGTGTTGGTAATAACAAATGATACTTACGTCTGCTTGTAATTAGTCACGTAACTGCTGTCACTCATTAAATGATCCATCGCAGCGGGTGCACGAGAGGAGAGGAAGAGAGGGGATATTAAAGAACGATGGGGGAAAAGGAGACTAGGGGACATACGTGGAAAATAGGAAGGGAGAAGGTAGGGTGAGAGAGAGCGAAAATACACTCTTAATGAGTTCTTGGGCAAGGTGAAGGGGAAATAAGAGACAGTAAAAGCATGAACAAATATGACGCATGAAATTCAGAAGGACGAGAAGGGATGAGGAGGCTGAAGAGGAAGATGAGGACTAGAGAGAGAGAGAGGGAGGAGGAAGAGGGACGCAGGGTGAGAAGAGGTGGCGAAGGACGTCGAGATTGGGCCCTAGTAAATGTGAAGGAAGAGAGGGAGGACCCTCCATTATTTTTCTCTCCTATAATTCGTATTTTTCTAGAAAATAACTTAATACACGTGACTCATAAATTTAAAACCTGCCTCATGGAAACACAAGACAAACCAGTGTTTCGTAGCCACCTCACTGAAAGATGTCTAGAAACACAGATGGCATCTTGCACCTCTTGGCCTGGCTGGCAAAGCTCCACACCTAATGTCCTGTTCACCTAGCAGCAAATATGTACCTGGGTGTTAGTCGACTGGTGTGGGTCGCATCCTGGGGGACAAGATGAGGACCCCAATGAAAATACGACACAGTCCTCGATGACGCACTGCCTTTCTTGGGTTATCCTGGGTGGCTAACCCTCCGGGGTTAAAAATCCTAACGAAATCTTATCTTGAAGGGGGCACAGAAGGCGATGCCCTTTTTTAGCCAGTTGCAGAGATCACGGTTATATAACAAGGAGTGCATTTATTATTATTATTATTATTATTATTATTATTATTATTTTTATTATTATATTTTTTTGCGAATATAATCACAGTGACTTGTCCATCGGAGACACGCAGCAGTGCTGCTAGGACGCACAGCGTGAAGTGGCTGGTATAAATGACCTGCCTTAACAGTTTGTCCAAACTACCAAACAAGGTGTCCAAACTATCAAACAAGGTCTCCAAAATACCAAACGAACTGCCCAAATTACCAAACAAACTGCCCAAACTGCCAAACACTGCTATCAAATTGGTTGTCCAGACTACCAAACAGGTTATCCAGGCTACCAAACACGGTGTCCAAACTCTCAAACAAGTTGTCCAAACTGTCCAAAGTACCAAACCTGCCCAGACAACCAAACAATTGCCCAGACTACCAAATAAACTGCCCGAGCTACCAAACAAACTGCCCAAACTACTAAACCGCTGAAATTTCCCAATTGGCGGAAGAGGTGGGCGGGGTGATTGACGAGGTAGAGTGACAAGGTAGGATAGTGGTTAGGAGGGTGAGTGACGAGGTGGGATAGTGGTTGGGAGGGTGAGTGACGAGTTAGGTTAGTGGTTAGGAGGGTGACTGACGAGGTAGGATAGTGGTTAGGAAGGTTTGGGTGGAGGTGGATAGGGTGATGGTGGGCGAGGTGGGATGATGGTTGGGAGAGTTATGGTTGTGGTAGTTGTCGTGATGATAGGGGTGGTGGTGGTAGTGGTTGTCGTGATATGGGTGGTGGTGGTAGTGGTTGTGGTGGTTGCCGTGATGACGGGGGTGGTGGTATACCTGAAGTGTACCTGGAGAGGGTTTCAGGGGTCAATGCCCCCGCGGCCCGGTCTGAGACCAGGCCTCGTGGTGGATCAGGGTCTGATCAACCAGGTTGTTACTGCTGGCCGCACGTAAACCGACGTAAGAACCACAGGTGCCTGTCCAGCGACTTTATATATGCTGGGGTGGTGGTTATGATGATGGGGTGAGGGTGGTGGTTGTGGTGATGGGAGTGGGGTTGTGATGATGATAGGGGTGGTGCTTGTTGTCATGATGATGGGGTGGTGGTGGTGGTCATGATGGTGGTGGTGGTGGTGGTTGTCACGATGATGGGGTGGTGGTGGTTGTCGTGATGATGGGGAGGGGGTGATGGTTGTCGTGATGATTAGGGTGGTAGTGGTGGGTCAATACAGGTGGTGGCCCAGTGTCTGATGCGGGCCATCTTGGCAGACTGTCTGTCTCTAGTTTCCACTAACTTCCTTTCTCACTACCTCATTATCTTACAATCTCCCATAATCACACTATCTCTCCTTTGCTCCCACTATTCCTCCCCTCACTCACATTCTCTTCTAGACATTATTTCTTCTATCTCCCCTCAGCCTGATTTACTAACCTGTCTCTCCACTCACCCTGCTTCACTAACCTGTCTCCCCCTCACCTTTCTTCGTTAACCACCTGTCTTCCCCTCACCCTGCTTCACTAACTTGTCTCTCCACTCACCCTGCTTCGCTGCCTCCTGTCTTCCCCTTACCCTGCTTCGCTACCCCTCCCGTCTTCCCCCTCACCCTGCTTCGTTACCTCATGTCTCCCCCTCACCCTGATTCGCTGCTTCACTAACCTCTCTCTCTCCACTCACCCTGCTTCACTAACTTGTCTCTCCACTCACCCTGCTTCACTAGCCTGTCTCCCTCTCACCCTGCTTCGCTAACTTCCTGTCTCCCCCTCACCCTGCTTGGCTATTCTCTCTTGGTAAGCATTATTACTACTAAGGCATTGATTAACAAAGAATTATGTTGGCCTTTATACCTAATACACATTCATAGTAATTAATCCGTAAGGAATTATATTATGAACAGCAATTAAGCAACTGAATGCTATGAATTAATATAATTTTGCAAAGATATATGAACATGCTGGAATTATTTTTAAGTGTAATGGTATACCCGTGTCGGGTTATAATGATCACCTATCCCTTTAGTATCCAGACTTGTCTATATTTAACCTGACTGAACCAGCTACGTATGCATTATTCACAGTTTTGTCAATATTCTTATAGATGAGGAGGATTTTTAACAAAACAGAAGCAAAAACCTTAATAAACGTAGGTTATTATTACAATCATGAGAATGCACTAAATCCGCTGGGGAAATAGACGTGAAGGTAGAAGAGGTAAGTAACCTACAGGTATCAATAAATGGTTTACAAAACAAATAAGTTGATAAACGAGACTTGTGCAACATTTGGGTATCTTTATTCTGGAAACGTTTCGCCAGACAGTGGCTTCTTCAGTTCAATGTAGAGAAAGGAGAAGAGTTTGAGGTAATCAGTCCCTCACCTGAAAATTTTACCTCAAACTCTTCCTCATCTTCCACCTGTCTCTACATTGGACTGAAAAAAAAAACTTGCGAAACGTTTCCGGAATAAAGATACCTACAGGTAAATGAGACTCTTGAAACAGCGTAAGACTAGAACTTTATCAAATTGTACAGATAATATGCTAACTACTGGTGTAGTGAAAAGTAGATAGTCCTCTTTATAAGTGGATTTAGTCATCTTTATTGGTGGGTTTTCCGTAGACCTTAAATATGAGTAACACCTCGAGGAAGGGGAGAGATTCTTCTCTTCCTCAGGAGTGAACCGTATAGATACAGGGTTCCGCATTGTTAAATCTCTCTAAGGCTCTCGAGGTTCAGAAGTCTGGAAGACATGACAAGATGTCAGCGTATAGCAGCCGGGTGACATGCTAGGGAATTATGTTAACGAAACGCTACCCCTCAAGATGCTCCATATAGCTTGAGGTTGGCCAGTGTCGCACTGAGGCTGGAGGGCAGAAAAATGAAGGGTCGGACAGGCTGAATGCTGATAGATGGACGCTTTGGCAGAAATAATACAACTTTGGCAGACGAGATGGGCAGACAAGAGCACCAGATGGCATGTATTGACTGTATCTGCGTGACGCATTTTTGTCGCACATTGGTGACAGCTTCGCATTGACCCCCCCCTCCCTTCCCCTGCCATCCTTGCTTTCACCCCTCCTCACCCTGTCGTCAACCCTCCACTCTTGCCTTTAACCTCTTCCCTACTGAAAAATAGTATGGTGATGCCGACAAGATGTGGAAAAAGACGCTTAAGTACGGTTCAGGACATTTATTAGAGGAAACGTTTCTCCACGTGTGGCTTCTTCAGTCCTAATGACTGAAGAAGCCACACGTGGCGAAACTTTCCTACTCTTCCTTCACCTTCTCCCCTCCCTGCCCTTGTCTCCTTACCCTGCCCTCACACCTTCCCCACCCTGCCCTCACACCTTTCCTACCCTGCCATCACCCTTGCTTGATAGATTCGCAGTATTATGCTGCCCGGGTCTTTGCCAGTTGGTGACCCGGCCTCGGCTCCCCATTGGGGGTTTACCTGGGTGTCTTGACATTCATGATGTTTTTCATGGGACGAGGTGTTTGTACCTCTTAATCATCTGGGACCATTTAAGTGTAAGTAACCAACCAACCTCGTCTCACCCTGCACTCACCCCCTTCTTACCCTCCTCCCCTCCCCATCCAACATTTGTTTAATGAGGTAAATTAAGTGCGTAGATGAGCTCCACTTGAACGAGTTGAGCGAAGGCGCATGATAATGGTAATAACAGTACTAATGAAGATTATGAAAAGGACGAATATGAAAATAACTATGGGAATTTTCTTCTGACAGATTACTATAGTCATAAAAAATGCTCTTAACTCGTATGGGAGATAGGCATACTTAATTTCCTCCCTTTCTGTATGCACTCTATTACCCTTTTGGGTTTAGCATTTCCTTGTGAATATAATAATAATCTTCCCCTTTCTCCCTCACCCTCTCTCTTCCCTTCAAACCTTTACCATGGTTTCTCAGTACTGTAGTCTAATTCATGCTCACCTTTTCTGGCGCCGTGGACGTTCAAGCTTGTTTAACGTCCCATAAGCACGCTAACTTCACTAAGGGAATGTTTATAGGACATTTGCTGTAGCTGTTAGTTACCGTAGGTTTTGATTTAGATTTCTTACATACATTTAAATTTACAGTGGTCTTGAGAGCATACAAATGTTTGAACACACATACTTTATATAGTACAGCATGTAGATATAACCTAGAATAACCCAATAACAGTGTAACTTATTTCCATTGTTGAATACTCACATTCTGCTCTCATCCAGCCGTGTTTGGAGATAATTATTATTATTATTATTATGTTCATGAGAAAGCCCTTAATCCGTCGAGGTCACAGTAAACCTGGGGAATGGGAGATAATCATGTTTGATTCCAGAAAGGGAAAGCTAATTGAAAATTCCTTGGATTAAGAGCCCTAAACAACATCTAGACACCAATGTCCTTGAAGCGATCTAGGGAGAGAGAGCCTACGGATACCTCAGTTGTGCGGTGTGGTCCGCATGTTATCTCATTTATGCGTTATGGTCTGCATCACCCGACTAATACCATACATGACAAGGCCCCAATGGAAATTAGTTACTTTGACTTTTTTTGGGTTACCCTAGGTAATTTACATATGTTAAACTATGGTATGATAATTGTACTTGTACTTACTTAGCTTTGTACCATTGTCTGGCTTGTAGCCAGTTATGACTGGGTTCGACTCCTTATACCTGTTGGCATGATCATCTAGCAGTAAATAGGTAACTAGGATTTAGTCAGGTGTTGTCGATCGAATGTTATGGAAAAAGTCATGGTGAAAGTAAGCCATATGCTAATTGGCTTTCTTGGGCTGTACTGAGTTAATCTTCGTAGGAACCCGGAGAACCCGCGTTCATTGAGGTGGAGGGTATGGACAAGACCTCTTAACACCTACTGCTCTTGTTCACCTCGTAGTAAACTCTTATAGTACTTTGGTCAACTGTTGCTGGTAGTAGCCAGCAGGATGAGCAAAGGATATCAGTGGAAATCAACTACGGTTGCATTATTGGGTTATTAACCCTCTGGGGGTTAATAATGCGAATGAATCTTCTTCGGTGTCTTTTATCATGTTCTTGCAATTCTTATTCTGTTCTTTATTGATTTTTCACTGGCAAGCGTTCTCACTCCATCGTAGCTCTCCCTGCTGACTTATTCATAACAATCGCGGCCACACCCAACACGCACGCATGCTACATCACTCCTCTTATCGTGTTCTCAGTCCCTTGCAAGTGCAAGAGTACAAACATGCACTCGTTACTCACACAATCTTCACGTTCACCCAGGCTGGGTGAACGTGCTTATCACTAACATGTAGTTAGCACGTTCGCCCAGGTTGGGTAATGTAGAAGACACTAGAAATAAATCATTATAATATTCATGGGGAGCTCTAGAACCGTAAGGTTTATAAAGCGCCTGGGGAAATAAAAGGCAATCAGGATCAATCCAAGGCAAGGAAGGGCAGGTCCAGTTCCTTCGATCAAAAGCCCTTCACCTCCTCTGAAAGGTTGAAAACAGTTATAGTGGATAATTTTTAATGTGTTTAGATTGTTACATATAGTGAAAATCACTAAACCTGTTGGGGTCATACAACGCTTGTGGAATGGGAGAGCAATCAAGTTTGATCTAAAGAGGGGAGGGCAACTTGGATGAAGAGCCCCTCACCAGCATCAAGTAACCGATTGGTGGGGAGCGCTTCTCCCAAAATATGGTAATGATGTGATTTGTTTCAACCAGGGTATTGTTTCTTGTATTATAATAATAATTATTATTATTTTTGTTACCGGTATGTATTATTATCATTTTTTATTCTCACGCGTTGTTGTTAAGATTAATGTTTTCTTGAAGCGCTAAATCCATAGGGGTTATAGTAAGATTATTTAGGTACAGGTACTGTTACTGAGGTACACAAGTACAGTTACACATATTTAGGTGACTATAATTATCATACAGAGTAACGTGTGTAAATTGCCCACCAGCTATCAAAACTTTGTGGCCCAGTCCCTGGACCCATTATGTACCTCTGATCAGGTGTGGATGTGTGAATGGTTCATTACCCTTGTAACTTGTTCAGCTATCAAAACTTTGTACCCAGTCAATGGACCCATTATGTACCTCTAATCTTTTTGACTACCGCCCACAGGATGGATATGGGGTGCATAATGAAGATATTAAACTGAACTGACTGGATAACCTCTTTTCTTTTGAATCCCTCACGAGAAACATTTTGATGATGGTAGAAGGCTCTTTATCCAAGGAATTGGACCTATGCTCCCCTTCCTTGTTTCAAGCCTCATTGATCTCCCAGTCTGACTTTTTGGGGTTATCTTAGGTAATAATAATATATTTATTTACTACAAGTACATGTACATGGTATACAGACCTAGCTGACATCAGTGGCATACTACTATATAGAAAGCCCCTTGTTATGCAGAGCATTTCGGGCAAATTAGGTCCTTGTCCCAGGATGCGACCTACACCAGTCGACTAACTCCTAGGTACGTACTCATTTTACTGATGGGTGAACATAGACAACCGGTGTAAAGAAACACGCCCAACGTTTCTACCCGCGCTGGCAATCGAACGCAGACCTTCGCCGTGTGAAGCGTGAGCTTTAGCGACCAGGCCACGGGGCACCGTGGTAATCTAAACATGTACTGCTATGTATGATAATTTATGTAACTGTATTTATGTGTACCTATACCTGAATGAACTTACACTAGACGCCATGTGAACCCCTTACGAGTTTACAACTTCCCCATAAATATACACTATTATTTTGTTCATCTGTCACTAAAATGCCTCGTCTGGTCTTTCCCCAGCGTGAGTGCATCAGCATCCATGTGGGTCAAGCTGGGGTGCAGATGGGCAACGCCTGCTGGGAGCTCTACTGCCTGGAGCACGGCATCGCCCCTGACGGCACTATTCCCTCAGACAAAACCGCTGGAGACGGAGACGACTCTTTCACCACCTTCTTCAGCGAGACCGGCTCCGGCAAGCACGTCCCCAGGGCTATCTTCGTCGACCTTGAACCTTCAGTTATCGGTGGGTTGGTTTGGTGATCTGGAGGCACGCTGGAGAATGGAGGTTAATGGAGGAGCTGGGGAATTAGGAGCAGCAGTTGAGGATGGAGAAATGGGCGGTGTTTACATTGGGGATGGATAGGGGCATTGAAGGGGAAGTGAGGGATAGGTGGAGAGCACTGGTCCTGACTGGCGAATTGAAGGAATGGAGGAAATGGGATGTTGAGGAAGGGTATGGAGGAGGGTGGATGGAGGGTATAAGGAGGGTGGATGGAGGGTATAAAGAGTGGAGTTAGGGCATAAAGGAAGGTGGAGGGAGGGTATGAAGAGTGGAGTTAGGGCATAAAGGAAGGTGGAGGGAGGGTATGAAGGAGGGTGGAGGGAGGGGTATAGAGGAGGGTGGAGGGAAGGTATGAAGAGTGGAGTTAGGTCATAAAGGAAGGTGGAGGGAGGGTATAAAGGAGGGTGGATGGAGGGTATAAAGGAGGATGGAGGGAGGGTATAAAGGAAAGTGGATGGAGGGTGGAGGAGGGTATAAAGGAGGGTGGAGGAGGGTATGAAGGAGGGTGGAGGGGGGGTATAAAGAGAGTGGAGGGAGGGTATAAAGGAGTGGAGGGAGGGTATAAAGGAGAGTGGAGGGAGGGTATAAAGGAGAGTGGAGGGAGGGTATAAAGGAGAGTGGAGGGAGGGTATAAAGGAGAGTGGAGGGAGGGTATAAAGGAGAGTGGAGGGAGGGTATAAAGGAGAGTGGAGGAGGGTATAAAGGAGAGTGGAGGGAGGGTATAAAGGAGAGTGGAGGGAGGGTATAAAGGAGAGTGGAGGGAGGGTATAAAGGAGAGTGGAGGGAGGGTATAAAGGAGAGTGGAGGGAGGGTATAAAGGAGAGTGGAGGGAGGGTATAAAGAGAGTGGAGGGAGGGTATAAAGGAGAGTGGAGGGAGGGTATAAAGGAGAGTGGAGGGAGGGTATAAAGGAGAGTGGAGGGAGGGTATAAAGGAGAGTGGAGGGAGGGTATAAAGGAGAGTGGAGGGAGGGTATAAAGGAGAGTGGAGGGAGGGTATAAAGGAGAGTGGAGGGAGGGTATAAAGGAGAGTGGAGGGAGGGTATAAAGGAGAGTGGAGGGAGGGTATAAAGGAGAGTGGAGGGAGGGTATAAAGGAGAGTGGAGGGGAGGGTATAAAGGAGAGTGGAGGGAGGGTATAAAGGAGAGTGGAGGGAGGGTATAAAGGAGAGTGGAGGGAGGGTATAAAGGAGAGTGGAGGGAGGGTATAAAGGAGAGTGGAGGGAGGGTATAAAGGAGAGTGGAGGGAGGGTATAAAGGAGAGTGGAGGGAGGGTATAAAGGAGGGTGGAGGGAGGGATAAAGGAGTGAGGAGGGATAAAGGAGAGTGGAGGGAGGGTATAAGGATGGAGGAGGTATAAGGAGGGAGGAGGGTATAAAGGAGAGTGGAGGGAGGGTATAAAGGAGAGTGGAGGAGGGTATAAAGAGAGTGGAGGAGGGTATAAAGGAGAGTGGAGGGAGGGTATAAAGGAGAGTGGAGGAGGGTATAAAGGAGTGGAGGAGGTATAAAGGAGGGAAGTGGAGGGAGGGTATAAAGGAGAGTGGAGGGAGGGTATAAAGGAGTGGAGGGATAGTATGATGGAGGGTGGAGGGAGGGTATATGCAGGATATACTGTTGACTATACAACAACTAATATTCACTAACTGTTGTGCTACTATGCTCAGATAATCTCTTTATTATTCTTTCCTTGTATGGATTTATTTTCAAGCATACCTTTGCATACTCTATTCCTGATTATTATTATTATTATTATATTCAAAAGAAGTGCTAAACCACTATTATTATTATTATTATTATTACTGAGAAGTGCCTAGAGGCTGAGAGATAATCAAATTTGGTTCAAGGGAAGGTAACTCAAATTTCTTGGAGCATCAAGGATTCTATAGTACATGTTAGTACTCCACTTTTCCCTCATTTAAAACAACACCCTTAAGACTATTTTTGTTCTTGGCTGTCCTCCCTACAGTATCACCAGTATTGGGGTACTTCTATCCCTCATGACTCAAGAAATCCTAATAACACGATTACAAACAAATCACAGAACAGGTAGGGCTTGAACCCATGACAGGTGAATCCTAAAACTCACAGGCTATTGTATTAACTACTTGGCCAGCTGGCCAAGTAGTTAGCTCTAAGAGACAACACAATAAGTGTCAGGGGCCCAAGACTGTTCAACTTTCTCCCAGTATACATAAGGGAGAGTATCAATGGACTCCTGGGTGTCTTCAAGAAGTCACTGGACAGGCACCTAAAGTCAGTACCTGACCAGCTGTGCTGTGGCTCGTATATCAGTCTACATGTGGCTAGAGTAACAGCCTGGTTGATCAGGCCCTGATCCACCTCAAGGCCTGGACACAGACCAGGCCGCGGGGGCGTTGACCCCCAAAACTCCTCCAGGTATACCTGTCATGGGTTCAAGACCCACCTATCCTGTGGTTTCTATCCCACATACTTTTGTGACATTAACTGGTACTGCTTGAAAGCTTGTATACTGTGTATACAACCATCTACCATCTTGATTAAAACCCTTATCCCCTCCCCAATATTCACCATTAATGCTATCAACAGTCTTTCCTCCAGCTCATGTACCCACCATCCATTAGGGTCATTATTATTATTATTATTATTATTATAGAGAAAGAGCAGAAGCAAGCAGCGAAGGCAAGCAGCAGGAAAGATTTAGATTTTGCCACCAAAGTGGCTAGTTTATTGTGCACCCCATATCCATCCTGTTGACGGTAGCGCAAGAGCATATGGATACACAAGTAAAATGTATTCTTTCACATAATTTCCACAAGCAAATAGATTGTTTATATGACATAACTCTTGAGTGTTTTCTTCTTTATTAGATGAGGTTCGGACTGGGGCGTATCGACAGTTGTTCCACCCTGAGCAGCTCATCACGGGAAAGGAGGATGCAGCCAACAATTATGCCCGTGGTCACTACACTATCGGCAAGGAAATCGTCGACCTTGTCTTGGACAGGAGCCGAAGGCTAGCCGACCAATGTTCAGGCCTCCAGGTGGGTCATCATCAATTTAGAGATGGCTTGTATGCCTGGATGTTTACTAATCTCTAGTGTGCAGTTGTTGGGAAACCTTCAGGTGCATTTAAGTGGATTATTTTTACTTGTACATATTTGTAAGAAACTTAAAAATTAAGGGTAACCAAGCTTGCAAGACATGATCTATTTTTGTTTAGAAATTTTAAGTACAGTAGTCTATTTAAATTTTGTATTAATTTTTATCAAAATAATGATAAAAGTACTGTCTCTTATAGTAATATTAGAGTACTTTTATCATTATTTACATAAAAATTAGTACAAAATTTAAATGACTACTGTAATATTATGTATTTCTGTTAAAAGTAATTCTATTTATTAGGCTTCTCCATATGCCATATTTTTTCTCTGATCCTGACTTGCTTTTGTAATTCTTGCATTTCTTCCATTGTTGATTTATAATATGAACATTTGTAATAGTTAATTTTTAGTTTTACAATTTTTATTGATAATAGATATCATTATTTAGACTTGAACAACCATGATACCAGTGTGAGTTTAATGTCTGAAATTTTCATTCAGGGCTTCCTGGTGTTTCACTCATTTGGTGGCGGCACTGGCTCTGGCTTCACCTCCCTACTGATGGAACGGCTCTCTGTTGACTACGGCAAGAAAAGCAAGCTTGAATTCGCCATCTACCCTGCACCACAGGTGCGAACACAGTGAGCGTTGTTCACACAGTACATTATTGTTTGCCCTAAATTTTTTATCTTTTGTCTAGCTCTTGTTCAATTAGCTCTTATATACAAAATTTCTAACACAAATCTTAGTACTAGTTTTGTTCCTGTTTATACTTGTTTTTCTCAGTACAGTACACTCAATTTTTTTAAGAACCTGCATGTTACAATCTGGTCTGAGCATTCTCCTCTCCTCTTCAACTGACCTGTCATCTGTCTTTTAAAGTTTCCTCTCCAAATTGTTGGTTAGTTGTGAATTGTTCTAACCACCATTTAGTGAATTTCATTATTCCTATAAGAAAGAGTGTTTTTTTAACATGCTGGCCGTCTCCCACTGAGGCAGAGTGACCCAAAAGAGAAATACTTTCACCATCATTCACACTATCAATGTCTTGCCAGAGGCGCACAGATACAACAGTTTAGATGTCCCTCTAAACAGCAGATATCCCAAACACCTCCTTTAGAGTGCAGGTGCTGTACTTCCCACCTCCAGGACTCAAGTTTGGATAACCGGTTTCCCTGAATCCCTTCACAAAATATTACCTTACTCACACTCCAACAGCTTGTCAAGTCCTAAAAACTATTTGTCTACTTAGCTTGTCAAATCCCAAAAACCATTTGTCTCCACTCAGTCCTATCTAACATGCTCAATTAAATTAAATGCAGTGGTTTATTTAAAATGTGGGAAAAAGGTATTAGATTATTATTATTATAATCAAATAGAAGCGCTAAACAAACAAAAAAAAAGGTATTAGAAAGTCATGAAAAAATAAAAGGACTATAAACTGTACAGGATGCACAAGGAAATTCAAATTAACCAGAAATGAATCTATGTATGTACTAATGTAGAGAGAAGACAAAAATATTAAGTTCTTACAGGAGCGGACACTGTAAATGAAGTGGGCTTGAACCACGAACAGCCAGTTGAAATGAACCCCCACTGAAATAATTTAAGAAATACAGAAGCTACTTCTGTATTGTATTGCTTATTGGCAAAATGAAAAAGAAGCAGACAATTTAAAAAAAAATGTGTAGAAGAACTAAGCTGCTGCTGTGAGAAAAAAATGTTTGGTATTTCATTAAGAAGTAAACAGGTGAACAAATGGAAAAGAGAAAAATGTGCAGATATTAACATAGCAATTAGGAGGACCCTTTAAATTATAGGCCATTTTCAACAACAGTTGCTGTACATGCTCTGGAAAAGGCCAAACAATAGCAGTGAGTAAACATTGTGGCTTCAAATCAGCAAAATCCTATTATGTACAGTATTATTAAGCTACTGTGAGTCACAGGAAAGCTGATGAGTAAATGGCCTTTACAGTACAGTATTTTGATATGAAAAATGCTTTTGGGAGTTTCCCATAAAGACTTATTTTGAAACTATAAAATATAACAGGAAAAGCAGGCAAACCTATTAACCCTCGCCCTGCCACGACCCTCGAAATTAAAAGCCCCGACAGTGATGTGATTCTTCTTAAAAAAATAAAAAATGGTAGGGAATCTTTTTCCTGATGCTATTGACACCAAGAAATGCTAAATTTGATGGAAAACCTAGGGAATTATACAGGCAAGAGGGAGGTCGGGAGCACTTTACACAACTGCAATTTTGCTAGAATGGCTTCCATTCTATCAAGTGACCACAAGAAACTGCCTGCTCAACCATCAGAACTACCCTATAAAGTGCCCAAAGGTTTGTAATTAGGTCAGTTTTACACAAAATTCAACAAATTTCAATTTAAAAACTGAGTCAAAAATAAACACTGTAGGCATTCCAACCACTAAAACCTTTCCTCTGTTTGCTATCACATCTCCGGGCTCCCTGCATAATACTTGTCCTAACTTTTGAATTCATCATCACACAAAAAAACTTGAAATTTTACCCTGCTTCTCAGGAAATTACTGTAACCAAGAATAATAGATCATGATTTAGGCCATCCAAATAATTGAACCATACCACAAATGTGGGGCCCCTATCCTTCCTCAGAAAAGTCACCAACAATCAAATATTTCTGCTATTTGAGACCTATTTCAAGACACTTCTGGTCAGAAACCAACCAAACTTATTTCCATTTAACTAGTATGCCTATCAGTTAACACAAAGAAACACCTAAACACCTTTAACCTAATGTTGGTAGAATTACCAACAATAAAATGTCACATTAGTTGCACTTGTCCTTTTACCTAACACCTTTAATCTAAACAAGGTCAGAGGTTCACTGTTCCTATCATGCACTGTATGGGGCAGGATTGTATGCACAGATCCATTCTCTCATGTCTGGGCCAAAATTTACTGATCACAGCATGTTTGAGGGTTATATGAGTAAGATAGATTTACATCTGTGACTCTGGCCTCAGTGATATAGATCTGCGTGAGAGACGGAGAAAGAGTTAAGAGTGGATGAGATGTTTTTCATTTGCATCAACCAAATCTTCAAATGGGCCACTCAAAACAATATGAAGTTCAACGAGGAGAAATTTCAACTACTCAGATATGGAAAACTTGAGGAAATAAAAAATGTATCAAGGTATACGACAAATTCTAACCATACAATAGAGCGAAAAAGAAATGTGAAGGACTTGGGAGTGATAATGTCAGAGGATCTCACCTTTAAAGACCACAACAATGTATCTACCTCATTGGCTAGGAAAATGATAGGATGGATAATGAGAACCTTCAAAATTAGGGATGCCAAGCCCATGATGACACTCTTCAAATCACTTGTTCTCTCTAGGCTGGAATACTGCTGTACACTAACGGCCCCCTTCAAGGCTGGCGACATTGCAGACCTGGAGAGTGTACAAAAAACTTTCACAGCACACATAAGTACGATAAAGCACCTAAATTACTGGGAACGGTTGAAGGTCCTTGATCTGTATTCCCTGGAATGCAGGCAAGAGAGATAAATGATAATATACACTTGGAAGGTCCTGGAGGGATTGGTACCAAACCTGCACACGAAAATCACTCCCTATGAAAGCAGGGGCGCCACAAGTACACTGAGAGACAACACCATAATTGTCCGGGGCCCAAGACTGTTTAACTGCCTCCCAGCATACATTAGGGGGATTACCAATAGACCCCTGGCTGTCTTTAAGAAGGCACTGGACAGGCACCTAAAGTCAGTACCTGACCAACCGGGCTGTGGTTCGTCTGTCAGTTTGCATGTGGCCGGCAGTAACAGCCTGCTTGATCAGACCCTGATCCATCATGAGGCCTGGTCTCAGACCAAGCCACGGGGGCGTTGACCCCCGAAACCCTTTCCATGTAATTACTATACAATGATGAAGAGAACAAATACCCTCTTGGAGAAGTGGCAAGTGTGTATTTCATCACTCAAGTCAGTATTTGCTTATTTTAGGTGTTGATTTAAAAAAAAAATACATTAAACAGAAAGACTTGGTAGTAATTATAGACAAGAAATTATCATGTGCTTTTAACATCCTGTGGAGAGGGAGCATGGACACAGGGGTCATCCCACAGCTGCTAAAAACAGCAGACATAGCCTCACTCCACAAAGGGGGCAGTAAAGCAATAGCAAAGAACTACAAACCGATAGCGCTAACATTCCATATAATTAAAATCTTCGAAAGGGTTTTAATTATTATTATATCATAATAAAAAAGAAGCGGTGTATAGTATACACAGACTTTGCAAAAGCCTTTGACAAGTGTGACCATGGTGTAATAGCACATAAAATGTGTGATAAAGAAATAACAGGAAAATTTGGTAGATGGATCTATAATTTCCTAACAAATAGAACACAAAGAGTAGTAGTAAACAGAGTAAAGTCTGAGACAGCTACTGTGAAAAGCTCTGTTCCACAAGACACAGTACTCTCTCCCATCCTGTTCCTCATCCTCATATCTGACAGACAGAGGGATGTAAGCCACAGCGCCGTGTCTTCCTTTGCAGATGGCACCCGAATTTGCATAACAGTGTCCTCCATTGAAGACACTGCAAGACTCCAGGCAGACATTAACCAAATCTTTAAATAGGCTGCAGAAAACAATATGAAGTTCAATTATGAGGAATTTCAATTAAGTACTCCGATATGGAAAAACGTGAGGAAATTAAAACTATGTATATCGGAGTATAAAACAAATTCCAACCATATAATAGAGCAAAATACTAATGTAAAAGACCTGGGAGTGATAATAATGTCAGAGGATCTCACTTTCAAAGACCACAACATTGTATCAATTGCATCTGCTAGAAAAATGACAGGATGGATAATGAGAACCTTCAAAACTAGGGATGCCAAGCCCATGATGACACTCTTCAGGTCGCTTGTTCTATCCAGGCTGGAATATTGCTGCACACTAACAGCACCTTTCAAGGCAGGTGAAATTGCTGACCTAGAAAATGTAGAGAGAACCTTCACGGCACACACAAGTGCGATAAAACACTTAGAATGCAGGCGGGAGAGATACATGATTATATACACTTGGAAATTCTAGAGGGATTAGTACCAAATTTGCACACGAAAATCACTCCCTATGAAAGCAAAAGACTCGGCAGACGATGCAACATTCCCCAATGAAAAGCAGGGGCGCCACTAGCACGATAAGAGACAACACAATAAGTGTCAGGGGCCCAAGACTTTTCAACTGCCTCCCAGCTTACATAAGGGGGATTACCAATAGACCCCTGGCTGTCTTCAAGAAGGCACTGGACAGGCACCTAAAGTCAGTACCTGACCAGCCGGGCTGTGGTTCGTACACGTTGGGTCGAGTGTGGCCAACAGTAACAGCCTGGTTGATAAGGCCCTGATCCACCATGAGGCCTGGTCACAGACTGGGTCATGGGGGCATTGACCCCTGAAACCCTCTCCAGGTATACTCCTGGTATTCAATACCAAAAGGGCACTAAAAGTTACATAGCTAGGAGTATTCTGTTTAATTTCTCATGTATACATACATTTATAACCTAACCACCTTAAATTCTTGATTCTCTTTCAACACCTGACAAAGCTGTTGATTTTTCCCTCAGGTTGCAACAGCAGTGGTGGAGCCATACAACGCCATCCTGACGACACACACAACGCTTGAACATTCTGAATGTGCTTTCATGGTAGACAATGAAGCCATCTACGACATCTGCCGAAGGAATATGAACATAGAGCGACCTACCTACACTAACCTCAACAGACTCATTGGCCAAGTTGTCTCCTCCATCACTGCCTCCCTCAGGTATACTAGGAGGGAATAGGTAAATGGGTAGATAAATAGACAAAAACTAAATATTTATATCTGTGGCAGGAATGTCCACATGAACATTTAAAATACCATGACCATTTCTCTCATGTGCATCAGGGTTGAGTAAGTACAGAGTTGTTTGTACATAAAAATGTTCCTGATTGTTTTTTTCATATTTTGCATAGTTGGGCATATAGTACTGTACATATAATTCATACTTTAAGTGTCTTATAATATTTAGGTTATAGACATTTATAAGACTGACCATTTCCTACCTGACAACCCCTCCAGGGAGGCTCTTGATGTAAGGAATTGGATCTTTGCTCCCATTCCTTGGGAGCAATCTGAATGCTTCCCATTCTCCCAGGCGCTGTATTACCCCAATGGGTTTAGCGCTCCCCTGTGAATGTAATAGTATTCCTGCCTGATAAAGCTGTTAATTTCCCTCATGTAATGACAGCAGTAGTGGAGCCATACACTGGGCAAGCAATAAGTCATATGACAAATCCTTACAATGTAATAATAAATATCTCAAATGGGAGGAGGGAATATTCATGTTTGATCAGAGAACGTGGAGGGATTGAATCACCTCTGATATTCAGTATCAAAGGCTCTCCTTTGGAGGGAATTTGCATGGTGATCTTTAAATTATTTGCTAAACAGGTAATGTGTGCAAAGCTACCCTAAATTGAGATTTGCCATAAGAAAATAACGAATCTACTATGGCCAAAATGTTTGTATCTCAGATTTATTGCCCAGTAACAAGAGATTTAGGTAGATATATACAGTATCCTTTATATTTTCCATAAGGTTTGTTATTATTCTAGTCACAAGAAAATACTAAACTGAATGATTCAGAGCTAAAATGTATCTATAACAGGAAATATTGTAAACAATTGTTTTAAAATTTTGAAGACATCTTCACCACAGTTAAGTACAGTATGTCAGATATTGATAGGTAGTACTAATTACTATGCTATAGGAATAGATATAAGGATTACTTGAATTCTGTGTCAAATATGACATAGGTAGATGACAGATTTTCAAATTCATTTACTATACAGTTAACCATTTTTTTCATATAATTAAGCATAATAATTTTCTTGTAGGTTTGATGGGGCACTAAATGTGGACCTGACAGAGTTCCAAACCAATTTGGTGCCCTACCCCCGCATCCACTTCCCTCTTGTCACCTACGCTCCTGTCATTTCCGCTGAGAAGGCATATCATGAGCAGATTTCTGTTGCAGAGATTACCAACTCCTGCTTTGAACCTGCAAACCAGGTACTTTCTTCCTGTATGGCTCGGCCAGTTGTATTTGTCGAGTTTATCCCTACATGTTATAGACTTAGGGAAGTGCCAAACCCATAAGGGTCATACAGTTCCTGAGGAAGGGAGGGTAATTAGGTTTGTTCTAAGGAAGGGGAGTACAGCTCCAATTCCTTGGCCCAAGAGCCCTTTATCTGCATCAAAGCAACTCCCTTCAAGGGTGCATGTTACAGATTGACATTTATTAAAAAAAAATGTTTGGTGACAAATGGATAAATGTAAAATTCAGTTCCTTGATGACTTATTTCCTCTGGGAGCTACACTTCCTTGTAATAGGAGTGTGGACCAAAGAGGATTGTAAAGTGCCCAACACATTAGATAAGAATTCTGTTTGAGCTATTTTTTTTTTTTTAATCAGACCAGCTCCATTTTACATTAAGAAATAAAAACTACGGTATGTTTAAAGTAAGGATGTAAGGTAAGACTAAAAGATTATATTAGCAGAATATATAATGGGTAAAATAAGAAACCAGATAAAAAAAATATAAAACTAAAAAGAATACAAGCAAAGGAAAACGATATATTATGTGATAAAAACTAACTACACAAACTGCCTCCATGCAACATAAAAAGTGGTGACAAATCATTTTGTCCTGACAGATGGTAAAGTGTGATCCCCGCCATGGAAAGTACATGGCATGCTGTCTACTATACCGAGGGGATGTGGTTCCCAAAGATGTTAATGCTGCCATTGCCACCATCAAGACAAAGCGGTCTATCCAGTTTGTGGATTGGTGTCCTACTGGCTTCAAGGTAGGGTTATGCCCCCAGAAGGTTGTTTTTATCATTTCATTTAAGAACTTTTTTGTTATTTTGTACATCTAGATTGGGAAGGTGCATAAAGTGGGTGAATAGGATGGGGTAAATCAGCTAGAACAGATGGAATTAAAAGAGATATTAAAACTAGGGATGGAACAATAAACAGAATTTTTAGCAATACCATAAAAGTTATCAAATGCCCACCGATACCATCAAAATTAGCCAATACCCACCAATACTGACTTTAAAACACTAGTACATAGTTAAAAGCAGGTGGGGATATAGTTTAGGAGTGGATGGTGTATTTACAGTACATGTAAGAGGTAGATGGAATACAAAGACTGGCAGCAGTGGGTATATGAATTAAGAAAGGAGATAGTTTCTGAAAGATATAAGCAACTATTGAGAGAAAGGTGGTTTATAGTAAGTGCAGGAAATGAGGTATGGGGTAAATTGAAGAACATGTTGCTCGAGGGCACAGCAGATGTTTGTGGGTATAGTAAGGTGGGTGGGAAGATGAATGATTTGTAGAATGAGAAAAAGTTAGCATATAGAGATTTTGTAGTATAAAAATGATAGAAGGTAAAGTATAAATTATTCTGAGAATAGACAAGTCTAAATTTATCAGCAAATTTTTCTGAGAATAAACTTTTGAAGAAAGATTAATAAGGTGAAGAAGCCTAGAGAGCAAATAAACTTAGCAGTTTATAACAAAAGAGGAGGTAGAGGTACTGAAAGATGGAGAGGATATTTTGACATTGTTGAAAGTTAGTGATGAAGGGGAGCACATGGGACAGGGAGGGATACCATTGTATAGTGTAAAGAGGCTGGGATAGATGTTATTACAACATGTCGAAAACAAGTGGGTATGTATATGGAGTGGTTGGTGTGTTTATTCAGTATATGGATGAAAGAAGGGAAGTTACGAAAGGATTGGCAGAGTGTGTGCATAGTTCCATTGTATAAGGTAAAAGACGACGAGAGAAAGTAAGAATTATAGGGTGACAAAACATTTTGAGTATACCAGGTTGTTATTATTGAAAGAGTTAGGTGTAAGACAAAATAGGATGGCAGAAGAGCAAGGAAAATTTAGGATGGGTAGGGGATGTATAGACCAAGTGTGTACAATGATGTATACAGGTGAGTAGTACTTAGATAAGGGTAAAGAGCTGTTTTTTGCATATGTGGATTTAGAAAGGATATACGTAATATGAAAAAGTGCATAGAGAGGCTATGTAGCAGATGTTGCAAATGTATAGGCCAAGAGGTAGGTTACTAAAAGCAGTCAAGTTTTTAATGAGAGTGAGACTTTTTGGTAAATTTTGAAGACAAGTTGGAAATGTTGATGGACGAATTTGGTAAGGTATGTAAAAGAAGGAAATTAAGTGAACATAGCAAAGGGCAAGGTGATGAGGGTAACAAAAAATCTAGGTAATGAGAGATTGAATATCAGATTGGAGGGAATATGGAGGTGGGAGATGGCCGACTTGTTGAAAAAAAATATGTATATTTGGGAGTGGATGGGTTTATAAAAAATGAGGTGAACCATAGAATGGAGGGGGAAAAAGGTGGGTTGTGTTGAAGCATCTGTGGAAAGAAATTTTTCTATGGAGGCAAAAAAGTAAATGTACCAGAGTATAGTGATATCATTACTATTATATGGGTGCAAGGCATGGTGTTTGAATGTTGCAGCAACTCCATTGCCAGAGGCAATGGAGAAGTCGTTTGAGAGTAATGTGGTGTGACTATCATGCTGAGAATTCACTGTAGAAATTAAAATGCAATATGGGGTCACCAAGGGTATAATTAAGAGGAGGGGTTGTTGAGCATGTATAAAGAATGGAGAAAGATAGGATGATGAAGAGGGTTTATAAATCTGAAGTGGAACGTAAAAGGGTCATCCTAGGAACAGTTGGAGGGGCATAAGAGAGGCTTTGAGTGTTAGGGGCTTGAGCATCCAGCAGGTTGGGTGAGTGTGCTAGATAGTAGTGAATGGAGACCAGAGGTTTTTAATGGACATAGTTTGGGAGTATGAACAAGATAACTTTTATGAAGGGATTCAACTCAAGGAAACTGGTTAGCAAAACTTTCTCATTTAGGTGGGATGTACAGTGTCTGCATTCTGGAGGGATAGGTGGGGATGTTGTAGTTCGGAGGGCTATATGAAATGTGATGTCTGTGTGCTTCTAGCAAGACAGCTGTTAAATGAGTGATGGTAAATGTGATTCATTCTTTTTTGGATCACTCGCCTCAGTGGAGATGGTTCATATACAATTTTTTTTAAACCACATTAGCAGGTTTCCACCAAGGAAGGTGGACACAAAGGAAATACATTCACCATAATTCATATAAATAGATGTCTGTGAAAATTTTTTTTTGTCATTAATAAGTTTTATCTCGAAAGGTTGTCATGTTTGACTTATTTGATTCTTTGATAATATTGCATTCATAATACACAAATTAAAATAATGGTTACTAACTGTTAATTTCATTGATGGCATAGGTGGGTATAAACTATCAACCTCCCACTGTGGTGCCTGGTGCTGACCTAGCCAAGGTGGCCCGTGCAGTCTGTATGCTCTCCAACACCACTGCCATTGCTGAAGCCTGGGCACGTCTCGACCACAAGTTTGACTTAATGTATGCAAAGAGAGCCTTTGTTCACTGGTATGTGGGTGAGGGCATGGAAGAGGGCGAGTTCTCGGAGGCCCGTGAGGACTTGGCTGCCTTGGAAAAGGATTACGAAGAAGTGGCAATTGACAGTGTTTTAGAAGGGGAGGATGAGGGTGAAGAGGAAATGTAAATCTTAAAGCATGGGCTTGGCTATCTCCACTGTTGTCAGCACAGTTATACGTCTAGCGGCTAACATGTTAAGGTGTCTGTATTAAGCTTGTTGTTGGTCGCTTTTCTTAGATTCTTAGCACGCTGTCATCGTCAGGTTCTCTGGACAGTGGAGAGGTCAACTCAGGTTGCTGGTGGGTATCTGGTATTGCTCTGGAGCCTTTGGTATGACTGTGGGCTCAATGTTGTTCGAAAGATCATCAGTGTTGCTACGAAGACCTTATATTTGGAGTGGCTTAAAAAAATATTCAAGTGACTTTAAGGCTTCTTGGTATTCTGCTGACACCAGTGTCTGTGTTGATCAAAGCGGTCCACTCTGCTAGCCGACATTCCATACATTATCAATGGCATTGTAAACATCACTCTGCCAGGTGTTTAGGACTGCCCAAGTGCTCCTGCAGATTATTTTGGTTCAGCTCTAAAGGCTTGTTCCTCATCTTGCTGTTTAAATATGTTTTGCTACTTTTTTAAGGTGAAAAAGGAAAAGGCTCACTGAAGAACACCAATAAAAGCACTTATAAAAGCACTTAACTCTTGTTTTACTGCCACCTCACAGGCTACTAGGTTATAAACTGCATTATATTATATTTATGATCCAATGGGATCATACAGCACCTGGGGAAATAGAAAGCATTCAGGCTTGATTGAAGGAATTGGAGCATTGGTCCAATTCCTTAGATCAAGAGCCCCTCACCAGCATCAAGGAACCTTCCTTAAAGGTAGTTATTACTACAGATTATTATTTTACTAATTCCCAAAGCTTCATGTAACAATTTTTTTTTTGAAAGGCCTATTGTTCTATATGTATCCCATCACAAATTATCAAAATAAATGAAAGAAAAAACAATTGTAATATTAACATTATATAAAAGTTTATTTAAAATTCAAACAACAATTAGAATATAAAATACTACTGTTATCTTTGTCAAAATGACAAATGCCCCACATTAACATTAAATGATGTACATACACTCAAGCACAAAACTATTTCAGGGAATGAAGTTTTAAAAGGGTTTTCTATCTGGACAAAAAATTAACTTAGACGAGAAAACATAAGTCGTTATCAGGGTCCCAAAAGGATCAATCCTTTTTGTGATAATCCCTTATGGGATTATCACAACAATGATTGATAATAATAATTATCTTAATACTGTTTCTAATTTATACATAAAACTTGTTAGAAGGTACTGTCCATAAAAACAATGTTTGCAGATGTAAAGATCCTAAGGATAATATGTAATAATTACTATAAATGCCTATGAGAAGACTGATAAATTTAACAAATTAAGTGACATGGATAATGGAATTAAATGTACAGTGCCCGTAAAAAATCTTTACATGTTCAACGCAAAAAAAAAAAAAAAATACGAGATTTTGGGGCATACATTTCACTTGCATTTCTGCCATAGGAAAAGTGTGATGACAGTGTACTGGAGCCCGTCTTGCTCCATTGTTCCCCACCATGCCACGCTTCAGTGCTCTGCCAAAGCTTGGCGAGGAAGGAGGCTTGCTACGTTGTTCCTCAGTGACCCTTTTTTCACTCGACCATGAACTTTGCCATGTTATATCTCCACTCCAAGTGGTCAGAATGGGTCGAACTAAACTTTCAATTGCAGAGAAGACCCGTGCACTCACCCTATTAGAGCAAGGCATATCTGTGATACGCGTAGCTGCAGACCTGAAGGTGACGAGGATGGCAATTTGCAACCAAGAAAGCAGCTGCCTCACTCCCACCTGGCTTTTTCTTGAGGTCTGCGGCTGTTATGACAGGATCTGATAACACTTCCCTCTTCAGGATCTTGTCTGTGCGAAGAGAAGTCTTTTTGGGTGGTATGGTGCCAGGTGGGAGTGAGGCAGCTGCTTTCTTGAGGTTGTAAATTGCCATCCTTGTCACCTTCAGGTCTGCAGCTACACATATCACAGACATGCCTTGCTCTAATAGGGTGAGTGCACAGGTCTTCTCTGTAATTGAAAGTTGTAATTCGACCCATTGTGATCACTTGAAGCAGAGATATAGCATGGCAAAGTGAAAAAAGGGGCACTGAGGAACAACATAGCAAACCTCCTTCCTCACCAAGTTCTGGCAGAGCACTGAAACGTTGCATGGTGGGGAACAATGGAGCAAGACGGGCTCCAGTAAACTAAGTCATCACAAGCTCCGCCCACTTTTCCTATGGTGGAAACCCAAGTGAAATGTATGCACTAAAATCTCGAGTATAGTTTTTTTTGTGTTGGGCATGTCAAGATTTTTTGTGTGGGCACTGTAGATAGTACCAAGTAATGGAAATAGAAAGAGTAAAAACAGGCAACATGAGGAATGATTGTGCTAAATACTGAAACCCTCAAAGGATCTAGGAATCAGTGTGGATAAAATGTTAATGGAAGATGCAAATAAATTCTACACACCTTTAAAATAGCAAACTTTAAAATAACATGTTTGAGAAAATGCTAAAAAACAATTTTTACACTGTACTTTAGGTAAAAATTAAAATAGTAAGCAGTGCTGCAAATGTCTGCACCTAAAACATAGCTGAGATAAAGTTCAGAGCTGAAAATGGCACTCAGAACTAGATCTTAACTAGTTAAAACTAAAAAACCTAATCACTGTACAGAACTGTTCTGTTTTAGATCAGGATTATTTGTATATCAAACCTACTGTACTAAGGTTCTTTTTGAGTTACAGTAGTCTTGAAACAAAGGGATGAATGAGCAGACGGCATATATTTTGATTTCTTAAAATGCCTTTGATATTCCCTCAAGAATAACTAATATGTAAATGGTAAACTATTACAATGAAAGAGATTGTTTGTCAAAAAATGAAAATAGTGATTAGAAAAACAAGGATTAGTATTAATTCAAAAATAATTCTAATTTATATAAATTACATATCAGAAGAAAAAACTATATGGAAATTAGACGGTATTGTATACCATTCATATACAAAAACTATATGAACATGTTTGCAGATGTAGAAATCTAGTGCAAAATAGTGTAAAACTTCATGTCTCTTCCATAAGATATAAATAAGCTGAATAGGTTAAGTAACTGCCAAATAATGGCAATGGGCAAAAAAAAAAAAGATACGAGGAATAAAGATAGTGTGACAAGACATTGAAAGTTTTGAGTAACTTTAAGTAAGAGATTGTCACCAGATAACATAGTTAATTTTAATTCATATGCTATAGTCTCTCCTCACTTAGCAACGTACTCGGACTTATGACCAGCTCTCCAACCAGTATGCAAACCTAAGTAACATATACTATTAGAGTTGATTTCCTCTACTCTGTTTATTACAGTATACTACAGTACACTACTGTATAAACATTTAAAAATATACTAAAAATGTTATAAATGGTGCAAAGGTGACATTAAAAAATATCTAAAGATGGGTGAAACAAACCCACTACCAGTATAGTATGCTCCTCGCTTAACAACGAATTCGCTTACTCTTAGGAACGGAACCCCGTCATTAAGTGAGGAGAGGCTGTACTGGCAAACTTCAAAATAGCTTTCAGATACAGCATATAACTAGTGAAATTCAAAACCACAAACACAGGTCTATTCCTGTAGCTACAAGTAGGTAATCACAAACAGATAATCTCTCATATGCACTTCAAAAACAACATACATGTAATAATCTTTGGTTAGGATATACCGACAACAAAAAACTCATCAATTACCATAATTGCACATATGTAATGCTAACAATTCCATTAATAAATGTTCTGCTTGCAGATGTTTAACTTCATACTTTACCATCTAGAGAACTTCTGTAGGACCCAATTATTGGTATAGTGTTTGTTAAAATGAATCTTTACTGGCTGTGAATATTGATTCAACAAAATAAATTTCTTTGCATGTGATCAATCTTACTAACTGTATACTGTATTTAGATTGATAGGAAATTCAAAGACATTGATATAGTAGGTTAGAGCAAATACATTCACCATTTCTTTTAACAAAACTTGAAATGCTGTCGTGAAAACAACAGTGATGAGTGTAAATTAGCAAATTCAATGGGTCGAGCATAAAAAAATCAATAACCAGCGAGTCATTAATTTTTTTTATGTCAGTGCAATTAGTGTTGTAATACTGAAAACTACAACAACTTCAAAATGCTGTGAAAAACTTTTAAGTAATGGCATTCTTTAAGACTTAAATTTCTCCAAAGCAAAGAAAATAACTAATTGTTCTATAGTTTTTTAATATTTGTACACTTAGCTACCAAATAATATTTAACACTATACCCTGTCTTGTTTTGAGCACCATACAGTCAGGGTATCTTTATTACGAGCCACTGAGACCTTCCATCACAATACCTGATTTTCAATCATACAAATCAAGAAATGTATCCAATGACTGTATTATCAACATTGCTTATCTGTAATATTAATCGTAATACAACTTTCTTTATCAGGGTAGCTACTCTCGACCGTGTCATCTTAAGAATTTTTCAGTTCTTTACATAAAGTGTCCCCACAAGGGAGGTTCCTTGATGCCATTCAGGGCTCTTGATCCAAGAAATAGGATTTGCCCTCCCCTTCCTTGTATCATATGAGATTGCCTCCAATTTCTTAGGTACAGTATGATTCTACTGGTTTAACGCTTCCTAAATATAATAATAATACACAAATTTTCAACCATAAAACTGCCTTCCAGTACAGTATTACCAATGAGAAGATTAAACAATAATTTAATGAAACTGTGTCCCATAAAAATGCTATACATTCCATTTTAATCATAAGTTCATATTAAGAAAATATCTTTACATTCATTTTAAGAAAATATGGAAGACCACTAAAATGGAAGTTTGAGATGAGCTACAGCAATTAATTCTATTAATAAAAATTAGACAAAATATGATTATTGACTCTAGAAATTATAACAATGCACTGTTTCAATTATACTCACCTTGTAATGTTGCTGCACCACATTGACAGTACTAAGTTGTCATTTACAAAACCTGGTGAAGGCTCTTGATCCAAAGGATTTGCATTCCTTCCTTGACTTAATTACCCCTCCTTCCTGAATCACTATGACCCCTACAAGTTGAGCTCTTCCCCATAACTATAATAATTATGTAAATTACAATTTTTACTGTATTATGGTCCCACAATCAAATGACTCAATTAAAAATGTGAAGGAATACTACCTGATTAAACATTTAAAAACCTGTAGGTTATGAAATACACTTTTCAGTAAGCCAAATGAAAAATATTACGTATTCAAATACAGTAAAACCTCTCATTAATGGATTTTGGCAATTCCAGACAAAAAAAATTAGCCAGATAAATGCTCTATCAGACAGAATGGACAAAAGTCTGTAATTATACATTTTGTCCGCAGTGAAATGTTTGGTTGTCTTCTGAAGTATCGAACAAGTCTGTTAGCTCAGATTTTTCTGGAATGGGCCATAATGGCCATGTCCAGGACCTGTCTGTTTTCACTGTTCACCGAGCTGTAGGCCACCATCAACATTTGTGCTCACTCATGCATACACTTGTTATTCAGTCTCTTAATTTTCAGTCTCTTAATTTTCAGTTTCTTAATTTTCTCCTCGGTGGGAGACAGCAAGTGTGTTGAATACAGCATTTTGTGTGACTTTACTTAATATGTTAACAATAGTAAGTAAAATTACTGTAAATTACATAGAGTACTAAAAAATTACTATACAGTACTGTAATGTAGTACTACAGGTTACAATACCCATATTTTTAGTGTCCGGTTGTCTTTGCATCAGCGGACCAAGTCCACCACAGGTGCTCCACTCTTTATGATGGTTTGACTTACGATATTTCAACTTCACGATGGTGAGATGGTGATGCACATTCGGGCATCATCAAACTCTGATAGGATAAACTTTTATTCATTTATTTACTTTTCAATACTAGTATTTAGTTAGTTAATTTACTTATTCAGTGACAGTCGCTATTTATTGATTTACAGTATTTATCATATTCATATTTGACTTATGATATTTTCAACTTACAATGGGTTCACTGAAACGTAACCCCATTGTAACTCGAGAAGCACCTACTTCAGAAGACAATCGGATGATCATGAAATATTAATTTCATAATTTGGGAATGGCGGACAATCAGCATTATTGTACACCTCCCTCCCTCCTATTAGTCCATTAGTGAGTGGTTTTACTGTATAATACTTTAAAACTGCTAAATGAATGAAGCTGCACATCCAGCTGAACATGTGCTTTTGTCATCCTTGTTTTCTGAGCTTTCATAGTTTATGTATCTATTTGCCTCTTGTCTGAATTTTTAAAAAATATATTATAGCAGGAAATATATAACCTAATAACTAATAGACAGTGTGTTATACCTCAGTGATATATCATGACCACATCTGTACATAGATACCAAACCTTAAGTGCTTAATAAGCCAAACTCCCTTAAAAATTGGACCCAAAATGAGTCAATACATGTTTTTCTTTTTTTTGGCAGGCATAATTTATGAGCAAGGTAACATTTGTGAAGATTCAGGAAAACTAAACCAGCTAGCCAATCTTGAGTCTTGAAGTAGTACAGTGACTGAATAAGGGGTGGGGGATGTTGTAGTTCAGAGGGTTGTTGGAATTGTGATGTCCATACACTACTGGCAGACAACTATTTAATGAATGACTGTGAATATGTTTACCTTTTTTTGAGCCACCTACCTTGGTGGGAGAAGGCTGGTGTTAAAAAAAAAAAAAAAAAAAAAAAGTATTTGCCGATTCTTAATTTGTGGGACCTCTAAGATTGTAGACCCAATAATAATATCTATTTCTACAAGTACATGTACAAGGTATACAGTCCTAGCTGACGTCAATGACACTACTACGTATAGAAAGCCGCTTGTTATGCAGAGCATTTCGGGCAAATTAGGTCGGTTTTATTCCAGGATGCGACCCACACCAGTCGACTAACAGCCAGGTACCTATTATTACTAATGGGGAACAGACAACCGGTGTAAGGAAACAAGCCCAATGTTTCCATCCTCGCCAGGAATCAAACCCGGACACCCTCACCATGTGAAGCGAGAGCTTTAGCCACCAGGCCATGGGGCACCAATGAATTTGGGAGGTTCAACTGTATATATACCATACATATACAGTATACATATATATAGTAGTATATATATTTTTTTAACACGTCGGCCATCTCCCACCGAGGAAGAGTGGGAGAATTACTGTCAAGAAATTTTGCTGAAAACAAGAAAAATTTTTGGAGCGAGATAAACAAGTTAAGAAAGCCTAAGGAACGAATGGAGATGTCAGTTAAAAATAGATTAGGGGAATTAGTAAATAGGGAGCTGGAGGTATTGGGTAGATGGCGGGAATATTTGGAGGAACTTTTAAATGTCGATGAAGAAAGGGAGGCGGTAATTTCATTCACTGGCCAGGGAGGTATAACATCTTTTAGGAGTGAATAAGAGCAGGATGTGAGTGTGGGGGAGGTGTGCGAGGCATTACGTAGAATGAAAGTGGGTAAAGCAGCTGGAACCGACAGGATCATGACAGAAATGTTAAAAGCAGGGAGATATATAGTGGAGTGGTTGGTATTTTTGTTTAATAAATGTATGAAAGAGGGGAAGGTACCTAGGGATTGGCAGACAGCTTGTATAGTTCCTTTACATAAAGGGAAGGGGGACAAAAGAGATTGTAAAAATTATAGGGGAATATGTTTACTGAGTAATTAACTCTAATGATCTTGAAAGTCAAGTATTTTAATATTGTAACTATTCTACATAGATAAACTATTTTCTGCAAAGATGAAATCTTTGAAAAAAATGTTACAAAAAATAAATATGACATGCTCAGACCCACAAGTATGTTTTTCATATAAAATCTAGAAGAAAATAAATAAAATGAATTTACAAACAAAAAAAATTAACCAATTTAATATCTTGCATACATAAATAAAATATTCAAAACATTAAATATGATATTGATATTTTAATGCAAGCTTTTACTTCTTAGATTTTGCAGCTTCGGTAAATAGTATTTGTAATTATACAGAGTGGCCAGCACACCACCTTCATTAGTGTACTCCTCCTGGCTGCTGTAATCTATTGGTAAACCATCCAAGGTCGTCATGTTGCCATTGACAGCATTTAGAATGGCATTACCAGCACAAATGTCCCATTTCTTGATCATAGTTACATGAATGTAAGCATCGACATCTCCTTCAATGACTGCAAGTGACTTGTAGCCTGAAAGAGGAATATAAATGATCATCCATACAAACACATCTCTCATACTCAAACTCAACTCTAGTTAAAAAAACACTAAGCAAGCAATCTGCAGCTGTGGTTTAAATGCAGATTAATGATTCGAACTGTCAAGGGGTCCATTTTGTACAATGATGTCTTCTTTCTGACTTTGCAATAATAATTACAATTAACTTCACAAAATATGGAGCAACAAGAAATCTGGATTTGGCTAATACTGTATATAATACACTGAAGTGATTCTCCTGTCACATACCTGCACCACCAGCTGGAATAACCTCAGTTTTGTCCCCAAAAGCAGCCTTGACTTTGTCCTTCACATCCCCAGCATGTGACCGAGACACAATAATTTGCGGAATGTCATCTTTTGGGCCTCCCTGTTTAAATATATAATTCATATATGTATACACCTAGCTTAGAAAACTATCCATTTTTTCCTTATTAAATAAACAATTCCCACTATCAGAGACCCAAGTGCTATGATGGTTTAATTGTCTGCAAAATAATTTTGTATGCTGGGTCAATTATTACAAAGGTCAAATAGGAGCTACCTATTAGCACTAAAAATTTGTCCTAGAGCTATAATTTCTATTATAATTATATTTCTATTCAAAATGATTATGTACAGCATGGTTTTTTGTGTTCAAAATAAAAATTGAATAATCTTCCTTTCCTTTATTGATTGCCTATCTTCTCCAAACAAATGCTTCCATGCTCCTTGAAAGTGCATGAATGAGGTAGTAATGAAATCTGAATTTGAAAACACAAGCACAACTGAACCTCAATGTGCAATTAGGCAACAATTTTTATTTAGATACTGTACGGGTGGCCCCGTGGCCTGGGTGTGGCCTGGCTGGCAAAGCTCTTGCTACACATGCGGAGGGCCCGGGTTCAATTCCCGGCTGGTTGGAAACATTTCGACGCATTTCCTTACACCTGTTGTCCTGTTCACCTAGCAGCAAATAAGTACGTACGTGGGTGTTAGTCGACTGGTGTGGGTCGCATCCTGGGGGACAAGATTGAGGACCCCAATGGAAATAAGACAGACACTCCTTCATGATGCACTGCCTTTCTTGGGTTATCCTGGGTGGCTAACCCTCCAGGGTTAAAAATCCAAACAAAATCTTATCTCCATTAACCAGCATGCATTCGTATGTAGTTTACATGTCAAACATGTAAACTAGACCTGATACGAATCAGAAGTTCTGGCAGTATAGGTCAAATGGTTACTCTCACTCACGCTAACTCTCACTCAGCAGCTTTTTTGTTGGGTTATTAAAGGTTTTAGGTAGTTGGCTGTGGTTGATCCCCAGGCACAAATACCACAGGTGAGGTAGGGATATATTAAAGAGTTATATAGGGTAAGGAGTGTTGTTTTGGGTACATAGTATCCTATCTTGGAAACGATTAATAAATACCATACAGTATTAACAAAAAAAACCTACATGAACACATCTGCTCTGTAGATAAAATTATAGATTACTAGTAAAAACAATGCAAAATACATTTACAGTACTGCATATAAACCTCGGAATATCCAGACCCCAGTGAACCAGAAACTCAAATGAGGTGAAAAATTTGATCCAAGGCAGTCACTCAAAAATCTGGCTACCATCTGTTTGAGAGGGAGACTTCACTGATCAGACCGTACATTCACAAATACTTCTATAATTGTCTTCCTCTGAGTATAAAAAACTACTAGTTTTTAAAAGTGATTTTTAATTAAATGGGCAAATCCATGTTTTGTAATTTTCACCAATAAAAGCAAATTATGAGTGAATGAAGGTGAAGTTTGAATGATGGTGAAGTTTGAATGATGGTGAAGTTTGAATGATGGTGAAGTTTGAATGATGGTGAAGTTTGAATGATGGTGAAGTTTGAATGATGGTGAAGTTTGAATGATGGTGAAGTTTGAATGATGGTGAAGTTTGAATGATGGTGAAGTTTGAATGATGGTGAAGTTTGAATGATGGTGAAAGTTTGAATGATGGTGAAAGTTTGAATGATGGTGAAAGTTTGAATGATGGTGAAAGTTTGAATGATGGTGAAAGTTTGAATGATGGTGAAAGTTTGAATGATGGTGAAAGTTTGAATGATGGTGAAAGTTTGAATGATGGTGAAAGTTTGAATGATGGTGAAAGTTTGAATGATGGTGAAAGTTTGAATGATGGTGAAAGTTTGAATGATGGTGAAAGTTTGAATGATGGTGAAAGTTTGAATGATGGTGAAAGTTTGAATGATGGTGAAAGTTTGAATGATGGTGAAAGTTTGAATGATGGTGAAAGTTTGAATGATGGTGAAAGTTTGAATGATGGTGAAAGTTTGAATGATGGTGAAAGTTTGAATGATGGTGAAAGTTTGAATGATGGTGAAAGTTTGAATGATGGTGAAAGTTTGAATGATGGTGAAAGTTTGAATGATGGTGAAAGTTTGAATGATGGTGAAAGTTTGAATGATGGTGAAAGTTTGAATGATGGTGAAAGTTTTTCTCTTTTTTGGGTCACCCTGCCTCGGTGGGAAACAGCCGACGTGTTAAAAAAAAAAAGAAGCAAATTTGGGAGGATGGTCTGAATTTGTTCCTTGAACTGACATAGTACCAACTCAATTAAACCAGATAATTGAAGAACAGAATTCTTCCTCCGTAAGCCATGCGTGTCGTAAGAGGCGACTAAAATGCCGGGAGCATGGGGCTAGTAACCCCTTCTCCTGTATACATTACTAAAGTTAAAAAGAGAAACTTTCGTTTTTCTTTTTGGGCCACCCTGCCTCGGTGGGATACGGCCGGTTTGTTGAAAGAAGAAGAAATTGAGAAGTCACTATTAATGGATTAAATATAGTTGAACATTACTATTCTGGACAAGTCAGGGTAAGGTTTCTTGCAGAACCAAAACTCTTTTACTAAGAAAAAAAAAAAAGGCATGCTGGCATTCAATGGGTAATAAAGGCACACCATAACCTTTAAACCAAAATAATGCACAACAATAGAGACAAAAAAAGTAACTGGTGCATGTCATTTAAATAGAAACAATAAAAATAGTGGAAGTGTTTACCAGCTGCAATACAAACACTAAAACCAAAAAGCTTGTAAGAACAAAAACTGTTAAGAGCTGTCAAGAGAAATAATAAAATGACAAACTTGTACACAACACTAACCTGGGTTCCAGATACATGAAGTTTTGGGGAAATTCCTTTCCCAGCCCATCCCCATGCAGTAAAGTTGATGAATGGTTTATGGATAACTCCAATTACTGCATGACCTTTCAATGCCACACACACCATTGTTGTCACATACTCTCTCAAGTTTTCTGAGGAAAGAAATTTTATTTTACAGTAAAACTCTGCAAGTCATTACATGTGCATTTGAATGCTTTGGTCATTAGCAGCAAGGTCTTTTTAGATTGATCTCCCAAATTTACTCAATCATCTGCTGATAGTTTGTGGGTCCCTGAGAAATGCGAGGTGGGAAAATAAGAAGGTTCGATCTGAGGAAGAGGAGAGCAACTCCAATTTCTTGAATCAAAAGTCCTTCACCTACATCACAGGTTGCTAAGGAAGAGGGAGGACAGGGACAGAGCCAATGCACCAGTCAAAATATAAACATGAAGATAAAAAATTTCATTTCATATACAGTAATATACAAATACTAATACAGTGGTCCCTCGGTTTTCGTGCATCTCCAAACTCGAACATTTATGTAAGTGTATTTTCGTAAGTGCTGTTGCAAGTGTATTTTTGGGGGTCTGAAATGGCACTTGAGCAGCATTCTGGAACAAATTTTCGCCGAAAACCGAGGGACCACTGTACTGTAAGGGTCATTTTCTGAAGGGCTGGAGGGAAGAGGTGATGGAGGTTTCCAGTGCTAGAGGCCTGAGTATCCTGTAGGTTTGTGTGAGATTGGAATGAGTGGAGAGAAGTGATTTTTATGGTTTGATGTGCTTTTGGAGTGTGAGCAAGGTAACATTTATGAAGGGATTCAGGGGAACAGGTTAGCCAGACTTCAGTCTTGGATGTTCAAAGTACAGTGCTTACACCCTGAAGGAGTGGAGAGTTTGCAGTTCAGAGGGTCATTTGACACGTGATGCCTGTGTATTTCTGGTAAAACAGCTTTTAAATGTATAAAGGTGACTTCTTTATTTTGGGGGGAGGGAGGGAGGGGGGTCATCCTATCTTGGATTTTTTTTATGATGGGGGGGCACCCTATTCTGGTGGGAGATGGCTGTGTATTTCATACACACCATCTCATTTTAAGAAACTATTGGTTTTTGCCTTAAGTACTGAATGAGAAAAAAATGACGTGGGGAGAATGAAGGTAACCTGCCACTTCCATCAATCACTGGCACTCAGGTATAATATTACCCTATCAAATGTACACACATGCAATACTGAATTTTGCAAAAAGTAACTAGAGACTGTGCCTACACTGCATGGTTGTACTGGATTAATCAAATCTCAAAACAGGTGGGGCTTGAACCCATGGCAAACAAGTCTTAAAACTCACAGGCCAGTGTGTTAACCACTGGCCACTGGCAGCTCCCTTGCCATAGATTTGATCCCAATCCCTTATGTGATTAGTTTGCAATTGTGTAATCATGACTTTGTGAGTCAGTAAATAGAATGTTTTCTATTGTAAAATAAAAAATGACATGGGTCAGAAGGAAAAAATCAGCATCCACACATTTTTTTCATTCCTGCCAGTATTATGTTTAGATGAAAATAATTATAGAATGTACCCCACACCACAGGAGTTAATGTACATAAAAATAAATGATTTTCTTTGGTACTGTAAAATAAAACATGATATACTCTGGATATGAGGAAAGGGTACTCTATCCTTCGTGAAACAGAAGCAAAATACTATTGGAGCAATCCTGGTCTCCTTCCAGTCATCTGATTGACAGGAGAGATGGATGCTGCCTCATTTGCATCTAACAAATTTATGCAAAAATGTATTTAGCTGCAAAAAATGTGAGGTTCCTGCACACCATAGATCATCATCTTTCAACAAACCTGCCATATCCCACCGAGGCAGGGTGGCCCAAAAAGAAAAAAGAAAGTTTCTCTTTTTAAATTTAGTAATTTATACAGAAGAGGTTACTAGCCCCATGCTCCCTGATAATAATAATAAAATAATAATAATACTGTATTATTATTATTACCACACCATAAATGTTCAACAATTATAACCTAATTGTTTCCTTAAGCAAGGTACATTAATAGATAAACTAAAGAGATACTGTACATGAGGAGGGATCCAGCTGACTAAGATAATAAAATGGTCCTGGATCAATGATACACCATAAATTTGAATTTCCTGGTATGTACAAAACTTCATCAATAAGCAAGGCCCCATGACCTGGTGGCTAAAGCTTTCGCTTCACACAGCGAGGGTGTGGGTTCGATTCCCGGCAAGGGTAGAAACATTGGGCATGTTTCCTTATACTGGTTGTCTATGTTCTCCATCAGTAAAATGGGTACCTAGGTGTTAGTCAACTGGTGTGGGTCACATACTGGGACAAAACTGACCTAATTTGTCCAAAATGCTCTGCATAACAAGCAGCTTTCTATATACAGTGGACCCCCGAGTTTCGTAAACCCTGGAAATCGTACATTTATGTAAGTATAATATTGTAAGTGCTTGTGGAAAAGTATTTTTGGGGGTTTGAAATAGACTAACCTACGTGACATTTTTTCTTAAAGGGGTAAATTCGTTCGGTAATGGCACTTGAGCAGACTTCAGGAGTGAAGTTTTTACGAAACTCGGGGGTCCACTGTACAGTGGTACCTCGAGTTACGATGGTCCCCAAAATCGCCCTTTTATGTAAGTTTATTTTTATAAATGCTTTTGTAAGTATATTTTTGGGGGTGTAAAAGGACTAGTCTATTTTACATTATTCCTTATGGGGATAAATTCGTTTGGTAATGGCACTTGAACAGCATTCTCGAACGAAAAAATATCGTAACTCGAGGTACCACTGTACTAGTAGTACGTCATTGACGTCAGCTAGGCCTGTATACTTTGTACATGTACTTTTAGAAATAAAGTTATTATTATTATTATAATATATACTTAGAGAACATTAACTATCCATTCAAACCCAGCTAATACTGCAAAAGTGTATAATATAATTCTAATACAAGAAACAGTTTCAACATTTTCACAATTCTGTAACAAAAGATTAAGTGAAACTGAAATTTCTGGAAAACAAAAACAAATTTAATACCCAGACTCTACAATATACATGAGGTGCCAAACGTAAACATTTCATGGTACAAACACCTGCACATACAAATGGGGAAGCTAGGTACTAATTAAATATTTATAACTGCCAATATAATAATAATATAATAAAATAATAAAATAATAATAATATAATAAAATAATAATAATATAATAAAATAATAATAATATAATAAATAATAATATAATAAAATAATAATAATATAATAAAATAATAATAATATAATAAAATAATAATAATATAATAAAATAATAATATAATAAAATAATAATAATATAATAAAATAATAATATAATAAAATAATAATAATATAATAAAATAATAATAATATAATAAAATAATAATATAATAAATAATATAATATAATAATAATAATAATATAATAAAATAATAATATATAATAAAATAATAATAATATAATAAAATAATAATAATATAATAAAATAATAATAATAAGTAGGTTGGTAGACAGCAACCACTCAGGGAGGTACTACCATCCTGCCAGGTGACTGTAATACAGAAACCTGAAACTGTTTTACATGATGGTAGGATTGCTGGTGTCTTTTTTCTGTCTCATAAACATGCAAGATTTCAGGTACGTCTTGCTACTTCTACTTACACTTAGGTCACACTACGCAAACATGTACACGTTTATTGTATACACACTCATCTGAGTTTTCTTTGATTTTATCTTAATAGTTCTTGTTCTTATTGCTTTTCCCTTTCATATCCATGGGGAAGTGGAATAAGAATCTTTCCTCCGTAAGCCATGCGTGTTGTATAAGTCAACTAAAATGCCGGGAACAATGGGCTAGTAACCCCTTTTCCTGTATAGCTTACTAAAAAGAAGAAGAAGAAAATCGTCAAAGTGGGATGTTTGAATGTGCGTGGATGTTGTGCGAATGATAAGAAAGAGATGATTGTAGATGTTATGAATGAAAAGAAGCTGGATGTCCTGGCTTTAAGTGAGACAAAGCTGAAGGGGGTAGGAGAGTTTCAGTGGGGAGAAATAAATGGGATTAGATCAGGGTTTCAAATAGAGTTAGAGCTAAAGAAGGAGTGGCAATAATGTTGAATAATCAGTTATGGCAGGTAAAGAAGGAATATAAATGTATAAATTCAAGGATTATGTGGAGTAAAATAAAGGTTGGATGTGAAAAGTGGGTTATAGTAAGTGTTTATGCACCTGGAGAAGAGAGAAGTGTAGAGGAGAGAGAGAGATTTTGGGAAATGTTGAGTGAGTGTGTGGGGAGTTTTGAACCAAGTGAGAGAGTAATTGTGGTTGGGGATCTTAATGCTAAAGTGGGTAAAAATGTTGTGGATGGAGTAGTAGGTAAATTTGGGGTGCCAGGGTAAATGTAAATGGGAGCCATTAATTGAGCTATGTGTAGAAAGAGGTTTGGTAATAAGTAATACATATTTTATGAAAAAGGATAAATAAATATACAAGGTATGATATAGCACTAAGGAAAGTAGTTTGTTGGATTATGTATTGGTGGATAAAAGGTTGATGAGTAGGCTTCAGGATGTACATGTTTATAGAGGGCAACGGATATATCAGATCATTATTTGGTTGTAGTTACAGTTAGAGTAAAAGGTAGATGGGACAAAAAGAAAATGGCAACAGCAAGTAAGAGAGAGGTAAAAGTGTATAAACTAAGGGAAGAGGAAGTTAGGGCGAGATATAAGCAACTATTGGCAGAAAGTAGTGGGGGGGTTGAAGAGAGTTGGAATAGTTTTAAAAATGCAGTATTAGAATGTGGGGCAGAAGTTTGTGGTTATAGGAGGGTGGGTGCAGGAGGAAAGAGGAGTGAGTGGTGGAATGAAGAAGTAAAGGGTGTGATAAAAGAGAAAAAGGTAGCTTATGAGAGGTTTTTACAAAACAGAAGTGTTAGTAGAAGAGCAGAGTATATGGAGACTAAAAGAAAGGTGAAGAGAGTGGTGAGAGAGTGCAAAAGAAGAGCGGATGAAAGAACGGGAGAGGCTCTGTCAAGAAATTTTGCTGAAAACAAGAAAAATTTTGGAGTGAGATAAACAAGGTAAGAAAGCCTAGGGAACGAATGGATTTGTCAGTTAAAAACAGAGTAGGGAGTTAGTAGATGGGGAGCTGGAGGTATTGGGTAGATGGCGGGAATATTTTGAGGAACTTTTAAATGTCGATGAAAAGAGGGAGGCGATAATTTCATGTACTGGCCAGGGAGATACAACATCGTTTAGGAGTGAAGAAGAGCAGGATGCGAGTGTGGGGAGGTGCGTGAGGCATTACGTAGAATGAAAGGGGTAAAGCAGCTGGAATTGACGGAATCATGACAGAAATGTTAAAAGCAGGGGGATATAGTGCTGGAGTGGTTGGTATTTTTGTTTAATAAATGTATGAAAGAGGGAAGGTACCTAGGGATTGGCAGCGAGCATGTATAGTTCCTTTATATAAAGGGAAGGGGATAAAAAGAGTGTAAAAATTATAGGGGAATAAGTTTACTGAGTATACCAGGTAAAGTGTATGGCAGGGTTATTATTGAAAGAATTAGAGGTAAGACAGAGAGTAGGATTGCAGATGAGCAAGGAGGCTTTAGAGTGGGTAGGGGATGTGTAGATCAAGTGTTTACAGTGAAGCATATATGTGAACAGTATTTAGATAAAGGTAGAGAAGTTTTTATTGCATTTATGGATTTAGAAAAGGCATATGATAGAGTGGATAGGGAGCAATGTGGCAAATGTTGCAAGTGTATGGAATAGGTAGTAAGTTACTGAAGGCTGTAAAGAGTTTTTATGAGGATAGTGAGGCTCAGGTTATGGTGTGTAGGAGAGAGGAGATTACTCCGGTAAAAGTAGGTCTTAGACAGGGTTGTGTAATGTCACCATGGTTGTTTAATATATTTATAGATGGGGTTGTAAAAGAAGTAAATGCTAGGGTGTTGGGGAGATGGGTGGGATTAAATTATGGAGAATTAAATGCAAAAAGGGAGTTGACACAGTTACTTTTTGCTGATGATACTGTGCTTATGGGAGATTCTAAAGAAAAGTTGCAAAGGTTAGTGGACGAGTTTGGGAGAGTGTGTAAAGGTAGAAAGTTAAAAGTGAACATAGATAAGAGTAAGGTGATGAGGGTATCAAACGATTTAAATAAAGAAAATTGGATATCACATTGGAGAGAGGGATTATGGAAGAAGTAAATGTTTTCAGATATTTGGGAGTTGATGTGTCAGCGGATGGTTTATGAAGGATGAGGTTAACCATAGAATTGATGAAGGAAAAAAGGTGAGTGGTGCATTGAGGTATCTGTGGAGACAAAAATGTTATCCATGGAGGCAAAGAAGGAATGTACGAAAGTATAGTGGTACCAACACTCTTATATGGGTGTGAAGCATGGGTTGCAAATGCTGCAGCGAGGAGGAGGCTGGAGGCAGTGGAGATGTCCTGTCTAAGGGCAATGTGTGGTGTAAATATTATGCAGAAAATTCGAATGTGGAAATTAGGAGAAGGTGTGGAGTTACTAAAAGTATTTGTCAGAGGGCTGAAGAGGGTTGTTGAGGTGGTTTGGTCATTTAGAGAGAATGGATCAAAGTAGAATGACTTGGAGAGCGTATAAATCTGTAGGGGAAGGAAGGCGGGTAGGGTCATCCTAGAAAAGGTTGGAGGGAAGGGGTAAAGGAGGTTTTGTGGGCGAGGGGCTTGGACTTCCAGAGGGCATGTGTGAGCGTGTTAGATAGGAGTGAATGGAGACGAATGGTTTTTGGGACATGACGATCTGTTGGAGTGTGAGCAGGGGTAACATTGTGTGAAGGGATTCAGGGAAACCAGTTAATTGATTTAGTTGGACTTGAGTCCTGGAAATGGGAAGTACAATGCCTGCACTTTAAAGGAGGGGTCTGAGATAGTGACAGCTGGGAGGGACTTTTCTCAGCTGTCGTATCTGAGCTCCTCTGCAAAGACAGTGATTATGTATGAGTGTGGTGAAAGTGTTGAATGATGATGAAAGTTTTTCTTTTGGGGATTTTCTTCTTTTGGGTCACCTTGCCTCGGTGGGAGACGGCCGACTTGTTGAAAAAAAAAAAAAAAAAAAAAAATAATATAATAAAATAATAATATAATAATAATAATAATATAATAATAATAATAATAAATAATAATAATAATAATAATATAATAATAATAAAATAATAATAAAAATAATAAAATAATAATAAAATAAAATAATAATAATAATAAAATAATAATAATAAAATAATAATAATAATAATAATAATAATAATAATAATAATAATAATAATAATAAAATAATAAAAAATAATTTAAAAAAATAATAATAATAATAAAAATAATAATAATAATAAAATAATAATAATAATAAAATAATAATAATAATATAATAATAATAATATAATAAAAATAATAAAATAATAATAATAAATAAATAATAATAAAATAATAAAATAATAAAAAATAAAATAATAATAAAATAATAATAAAATAATAATAATAAATAATAAAATAATAAAATAATAAACAATAATAATAATAATAAAATAATAATAATAAATAATAATAATAAATAATAATAATAATAAAATAATAATAATAATAATAAAATAATAATAAATAATAATAATAATAATAATAATAAAATAATAATAATAATAAAATAATAATAATAATAAAATAATAATAATAATAAAATAATAATAATAATAAAATAATAATAATAAAATAATAATAAAAATAATAAAAATAAATAATAATAATAATAAAAAAATAATAATAAAATAATAATAATAATAATAATAATAATAATAATAATAATAATAATAATAAAATAATAAAAAAATAATAAAATAATAAATAATAATAAAATAATAATAATAATAAAATAATAATAAATAATAAAATAATAAAATAATAAAATAATAATAAAATAATAAAATAAAATAATAAAATAAAATAATAAAACAATAAAAATAATAAAATAATAAAATAATAAAATAAAATAATAATAAATAAATAAAATAATAATAAATAAAATAATAATAATAATAAAATAATAATAATAAAATAATAATAATAATAAAATAATAATAATAAAATAATAATAATAATAAAATAATAATAATAATAAAATAATAATAATAATAATAATAATAATAATAAATAATAATAATAATAATAAAATAATAATAAAATAATAATAATAAATAATAAAATAAATAAAATAAAATAATAAAATAAAAATAATAAAATAATAAAATAATAAAACAATAAAATAATAATAAAATAATAATAATAAAATAATAATAATAAATAATAATAAAATAATAATAATAAAATAATAATAATAAATAATAAAATAATAATAATAATAAAATAATAATAATAAAATAATAATAATAATAAAATAATAATAATAATAAAATAATAATAATAATAAAATAATAATAATAAAATAATAATAATAAAATAATAATAATAAAATAATATTAATAAAATAATAATAAAATAATAAAATAATAAAATAATAATAATAATAATAAAATAATAATAAAATAATAATAATAAAAATAATAATAAAATAATAATAATAATAATAAAATAATAATATTGCAAGTTTACATCAAGATTTTGTAATTACATTAATGAATTGCAGTGCAAAGAGAGCCACTATCATGCCATGGCATTATGGGCAGACTAAATCTAATGGCTTATTGACTATGTACTTAATACTAGAGAAATTGATCAAGTTTGTTATAGTTAAACTTTAGTTTTTATTTATAGCAGACAGTAAGTTTACTCAAATTACAATCTGAGGATATTACATTGGGACAAAGTGAAAGTATTTTGTAGGTTGGTTATAGCAATAGTAAATACTGAAATTATAGAAACAAACAACTTGTTTGTGAGTCGAGGTCCTCCTGTATGCATGGTCACATGTGCCATGTGCAAAACAGCTGAAATCATTCCCAACAAACTTTATGTCGCTTCACTTTTCTTTACATCACTATTGGGCCAGAATAGTCATTAATTCAACAAACTAGTATAGTGTACAGTTTCCATTTTAATTTTGTCAAAATATATACAGTGGTACCTCGACTTACGATGGTCCCCAAACTCACCCTTTTATGTAAGTTTATTTTTTTAAATGCTTTTGTAAGTGTAATTTTGGGGGTCTAAAAGGACTAGTCTATTTTACATCATTCCTTATGGGGATAAATTTGTTTGCTAATGGCACTTGAACAGCATTCTGGAATGAAAAAATATCGTAAGTCGAAGTACCACTGTACTATGATAAGGCTAGAAATCATGATCTCTCTCACCTGTATATTCTTGAGTAGCATCAAGAGGATCAATCCACACTCTAACATCTTTAACAGGTACGATGATGTCGTCAGTGATAACACTATTCACTTCATTGTTGTATTGTATGGCTGGAGACACAGATGAGGATTCCAAATTGCTGGAATCAAGCTCCTCAGATATAATCTAGAAAGACATGCATTTTTCCAGTTTCTTATCAAAACCATGGAAGGCAATAATAAAGGTAAAATAGAAGAACAAAGAAGAATAACATACGGGAGGGCCCTACTTATACATATAGCAGGTTAGGTTCCGTGCTACTATACTATAAAACAAAAATCACTGTAAAGTGAAATATAGCCTTTTTTTCACTTTAGATTGCATATAAAAGCCTGATAACATTACACTTTCATATATTAAATGAGCAATAGAGATAGGCCTAAAAAATGCATATAAAGTATGCACATTACTTACCTTAAAATATTTTCATACTTAGCTTATAGTGAGTGGTGAATATATTTATTGCAGGAAGCCTGAATAAATGATGAATGGGTATATGTACAGTGGACCCTTAGTTATCGGCCATAATCCGTTCCAAAAGGTCGGCCTAAAACCGAAATGGCCGAAAATCAAAATAATATTTCCCATAAGAATTAATGTAAATACAATTAATCTGTTCCAGACACCCAAAAATATTAACAAAAAATACATTTTTAAAGATTAACTATAGTTTTACATACACAAAACAATGAGAAAGAAATATAAAGCACTAATTTTACTAATAAATGAACATTACATATACCCAGTGAAAAGTAGGGGCGCCACTGGTACACTAAGAGAAAACACAATAAGTGTCCGGGGCCCAAGACTGTTCAACAGCCTCCCACCAGCCATAAGGGGCATTACCAGTAGACCTCTGGTTGCCTTCAAGAGCAAGCTGGACAGATACCTAAAGTCAGTGCCAGATCAGCTGGGCTGTGGTTCATACGTTGGACTACGTGCAGCCAGCAGTAACAGCCTCGTTGATCAGGCCCTGATCCACCGGGAGGCCTGGTCATAGACCGGGCCGCGGGGACGTCGATCCCTGGAATACCCTCCAGGTAGAATCCAGGCAGGTTACTGAAGACTCTTGTTGGCATATGGAAGAAGGCGAAGAAGGGTTACTTCCCTTCTTTGTCTTTTACTGCCACTAGGACCAGCTTGAGATTCACTGCACCCCTGTCGCACAAAAAAAACTGTCCACTCCCTGCCTGCTACACAGACAGACACACAGACAGAGACACAGACACACAGACAGAGACACAGACACACAGACAGAGACACACAGAGACAGAGACACACAGAGACAGAGACAGACAGAGACACACAGACTGCCTGCCTGCTACACTCCCTTGAATTCTATAGTGTTTCTTTCTTTACCAAAGGAACTTTACTAGGAACTTTCTTTGGGGTCATGGTTACTTATTTCGCAGTTGCACTTAATCAATAACCACCAAAAACAATGGATTATAGCGAAATGTTTGGATGAATGAGCAGAAGCTTCCTCACTCGCCGAGACACACAGCCACACTGACTCAGGAATGCGCGAGCAGCTGGCGGGCAGGTGGAAGTGTTCAATACGGCTGATAAGCGAAATAACGACCGATAACCGGAAGAAAATTTTGGCCGAAAAGCGGAACGGCTGATAACCAAGGATCCACTGTAATTGAAAACCATTGTACATATTAGCAATACACTGTAAAATGAACTGCTGTAAAGTGGGGACTGCCTGTGTTGGAAGAAATGTTTTTAACCCATAACATTTAGAAGGGTTGCTAAGGACATGTATAAGCCACTTTCCTTAGCAAGTAGTAGATAAGAAAATACAGAATACAGTGGACCCTCGGTTAACGAATACCCCGGAAATCGTGCAATTATGTAAGTATAATTTTGTAAGTTCTTGTGGAAGTGTATTTTTGGGGGTCTGAAATAGACTAACCTACGTGAAATTTTTCCTTAAGGGAGTAAATTCGTTCGGTAATGGCACTTGAGCAGACTTCAGGAGTGAAGTTTTTACGAAACTCGGGGGTCCACTGTATTACAAAAGATCCTCATTTCTGTTTGCAATGAAAGCACAGTACAATAAGATATTACACGACTATAAAACTCATGCAAAAAATATGTACATCAGCTGTAGCAGTGGTGGCGGCAGCAGCAGCAAGAGCGACAGTAGAAGTGGGGTGGTGGTGGTGATATTTATGGAGCACTTTCACTGCTACATCATCTAGTAATGTTCTAAATAATTAATTTAATGTAAAGGCTTTGAGAGCTAAGGGATGAGCGTCCAGCAAGCTTATCTGGCGTGTTAGATCAAAATGAGCGGAAATAAGTGGTTTTAATGACTTAGCATGTTGTTTGAGTGTGATCAAGGTACCATTTATGAAAGGATTCAGAAAAAATCCTTAGCCAAACTTGAATCCTGGACGTGGAAAGTATAGTGCCTGCACTCCAATGGAGGGGTGGGGATGTTACAGTTCAGAGGGTTATTTGAATTGCGATGTCTGCACAATTGTGGCAAACAGGTAATTTGAGTAACACAGGAACTTATCAACTCTTCTAAGGAGATGTAGGACAGTAACTTCAAGCTGGTTTGTGGTTAGATTATTGTGCAGATATAAAAGCTTTGATACCCTTGAATAAAATGTTACAGTTAAGCTACTTAGTAACCAAATTGCACTTTTGCGAAGTAAGAAATTTCTCACAAAATCAGTCATTAACCTGGTTAAAATTAATGTATTTAAACATTTCTATAAGGCCAGACGTCAATTTTGGAGGTTGGGATGTACTATACACAGTACCGACACTCTCAGAGTGGAATGGGAATGCTGTGATTTAAAGGGCCACAGTGGTCACAATGGACCACAATGTCGTGACCCTTCTCACGGGACGCAACAGAGCAAGATATAATGAGTGTGTTTTCTTCTTTGAGTCACTCTGCTTTTGTGGGAAACAGGCAATGAATTAAACAAATTTAAAAATTACATACAATATTACTAAATAAGACTGTATAATAATTATTGTTATATAAGTATTCAAATATTAACTAACACATCATATATGGTACGAGTTGGGTTTTACAATTACGTAGTGTGCACAATGCTTATCTTTTTTCTCATATATTATATATCAGGCCAATGTTTCTCAAACAGTGGGCCATGGCCTCCAAACAAACAAACTTTATTTCTATAAAGTGGAGTACAGTATTTTATACAATTAAGGTGATTGACATGTATAAACTACTTATAGAAAGCTCCTTATTCTGCAAAGCTATGATGGGAATAAACCTTAAATGACTGGTTGGTCGTCTGGTAAATATTTGACCTCCATCTAGAAATTGTTACCTAAAATTCAGGGCAATGGAACACAAATTATTTAAAGCTATTCCATACCTCCACTTCTGGAAAAATCTTTTTTAGAGAGTAGAACATGGTCAAGTGGGATTTGATGTCACCATCAGTAACTGGATCATTTGCTCCCTCCTTGGTTTTGCCCTTGCTTTTCTCGTGTAAGTCAGCTGCTTCACGAATATCATATACCTGCAATAAAACACAGTAATAAGACATTCTTGGAACATAATTCTTAGATTTTACAGATATACATGGAAAAGGATAGATAAGACAGGAAGTGAACAGAAATTACTGACAGTATTATAGTACAGAAGACACAATACAAGAAGCATTAATGGATGCTGAGATATCAGGAAAAAATGCTGCTGAATTCAAATCATTATATTATGGTGGTCAAAATGCAACATGGGGCAAAGCAGAGGTACAAACCAAATAAGTCACAGATAAGAGATATGAGGGTAGAAGTGAAATTAAGAAAAAGGGAATGATATAAATATGGAAAACAACTTAAAGCAGGATTACATGGCAAGTATTTATCCAAGTATTGATCCAAGGAACTGGAGCTACCTTCACTATTTTGGGAACAAACTTGATTACCTCCCATACCTCACCATGTGCTTTATGAAATCTAATAATAATAAGTAAATAAAGCAATAGTAGTACCATTAGGTGGTATAAAAACATGGACCAGTTGCAGGTGGAAGAATTAATAGACGGACTATACAGTCATGTTTAAAATAGCTGAATATATGTTTCAAAAGGATTTTATCATGAATAAAAATATAACAAGATTATTAGGAATATACCAAAAGTAAATATGAATGGAAGTAAGAAAATTAAAAGCCAGGGGAAAAAAAAAAAAAAAGAGGATGCCTGATCAACCAATACTACTTAAAAAAATTAGTACAGATGTTAACCAACAGTGGTGACACTTTTTTACCTCACTGGCTGTCTCCCACCAAGGTTGGGTGACCCATAAAATGAAATACATTAAGAACAAAAAGACACAATACTGTGAGTGGAACAATATACAGTGAACCCCCGGTGTTCGACGGCGTCGGAGATCGGCCAAATCGGTGTTCGACGGGTTTTTTTACAATATTTTTTACTCGGTATTAGGCGGCCACTCAGAGTTCGGCGAGTCAGCTATCCGTCCCGAACGTGTACGCGTGTGGCCGTGGCCCAGCTGGGCGCCCAGGCACTCAGTGTGTTATTGTTTACAAGCGAGCGAACACTACCCACGCACCACCCACGCATTCATACCATATATATTGTCATTATTCCAGTGTTTTTAGTGCTTGCAACTGCTAAATAAGCCACCATGGGCCCCAAGAAAGCTCCTAGTGCCAAGCCTGTGGTAAAAAATATGCAGGGAGTGTAGCAGGGATGCAGGGAGTGTAGCAGGGATGCAGGGAGTGTAGCAGGGATGCAGGGAGTGTAGCAGGGATGCAGGGAGTGTAGCAGGGATGCAGGGAGTGTAGCAGGGATGCAGGGAGTGTAGCAGGGATGCAGGGAGTGTAGCAGGGATGCAGGGAGTGTAGCAGGGATGCAGGGAGTGTAGCAGGGATGCAGGGAGTGTAGCAGGGATGCAGGGAGTGTAGCAGGGATGCAGGGAGTGTAGCAGGGATGCAGGGAGTGTAGCAGGGATGCAGGGAGTGTAGCAGGGATGCAGGGAGTGTAGCAGGGGTGCAGGGAGTGTAGCAGGGATGCAGGGAGTGTAGCAGGGATGCAGGGAGTGTAGCAGGGATGCAGGGAGTGTAGCAGGGATGCAGGGAGTGTAGCAGGGATGCAGGGAGTGTAGCAGGATGCAGGGAGTGTAGCAGGGATGCAGGGAGTGTAGCAGGGATGCAGGGAGTGTAGCAGGGATGCAGGGAGTGTAGCAGGATGCAGGGAGTGTAGCAGGGATGCAGGGAGTGTAGCAGGGATGCAGGGAGTGTAGCAGGGATGCAGGGAGTGTAGCAGGATGCAGGTGTAGCAGGGAGTGTAGCAGGGATGCAGGGAGTGTAGCAGGCATGCAGGGAGTGTAGCAGGATGCAGGGAGTGTAGCAGGATGCAGGGAGTGTAGCAGGCATGCAGGGAGTGTAGCAGGCATGCAGGGAGTGTAGCAGGCATGCAGGGAGTGTAGCAGGCATGCAGGGAGTGTAGCAGGCATGCAGGGAGTGTAGCAGGCATGCAGGGAGTGTAGCAGGCATGCAGGGAGTGTAGCAAGGATGCAGGGAGTGTAGCAGGGATTCAGGGAGTGTAGCAAGGATGCAGGGAGTGTAGCAAGGATGCAGGGAGTGTAGCAAGGATGCAGGGAGTGTAGTAGGCATGCAAGGAGTGTAGCATTCATGCAGGGAGTGTAGCATTCAAAGAAAAAGGCCAGTAACCCCAGAAAAGAACTTGGTACCTGCAGTGTTAATGGAAGGGGATTCCCCTTCCAAACACTAGCAGGTACCACCTTGAACCCTCCTCCCGTCCTCCACACATCAACAACTCTTCAATAAATGTAAGTGACATGTTATTGTACTATTTATTTTTTAATTTTTTTATAAAATTGTGTTTAATTTAATGTCAAAAAGTTCTAAAAAATATTTTATTTTAATACTTTTGGATGTCTGGGACGGATTAATTTTATTTCCATTATTTCTTATGGGGAAAATAGAATCGGAGTTCGACCAAACCTGTGGTCGACGGGCCCTCTGTGACGGATTGCTGACGAGAACCGGGGGCTCACTGTACAAATAATCCGCACATAGGAGAGAGAAACTTATGACGATATTTTAGTCAAACTTGGACCATTTACAGAGTTGCACTATGTGACTTTGTAAATGGTCCAAGTCAGACTGAAATGTCATCGTAAGTTTCTCTATGTGTGGGTTATTTGTGTAATGAAATACATTCATCACTTCATCCAATCTCTGGCTTGTTAAAAGTGTGCTGACAACACAATTCAGATGACCCTCCAACTGCAACATCCCTGCCCCTCCTAGTCAAGAGTCCAGGCACTGCCCTTTCCACATCAAGGGCTCAAGTCCTGCTAACAGATTTTTCTCAAACCCCTTCATAAATGATACCTTGCTCATACGTACTAACAATAGATCAAGCATTAAAACACACTTAACATAAGCTAGGAACACCACAACAGGTCTACTGGCCCATACTAGGCAGGTGATTCTCAGAACCAAGTATTCCTACACACCTAACTGTCTAACCTTTTCCCAAAGCCACCCTGGAATTGGCATCAATTTTTTTTAGGTACTAATCAAACCCAACTCTTCCTATTCATATACAGTGTTCCCCAGAGTATCATAAAAACTTCACTCCAGAAGCCTGCTCAAGCGCCATTACCGAATGAATTTACTCCCTTAAGGAAAAATGTCACGTAGGTTAGTCTATTTCAGACCCCCAAAAATACACTTCCACAAGCACTTACAATATTATACTTACATAATTGTACGATTTCCGGGGTGTACGTAACTCGGGGGACCACTGTACTGTCTAAAGCTACCCTAGGTTTTAGCTTTCATTGCTACTTGGAAGATTGCTCCACTCATCGACCACCCTGTTTGAAAACCAGTACTTTCCTACGTCCTGTCTATATCTAAATTTATCTAATGCAAATCCATTATTTCTAGTTATTACTTGATTCAATATCCTTGGTACTATATTTATATCGCCGTTGTTTGTGCCTGTCTTCTACTTATAAAATTTAATGGTATTACCCATCAATTTATGTCTCTCAAGAGAGTGAAGGCTCAAGGCTCTCAATCTATCTTTGTATGATCTAACACATTTCCACAAATATGCTGGAAGCTCAAGCCCCTAACACTGAAAACCTCCTTTTGTCTCTCCTTCCAGCTATTCCTGGGACAACTAACTCTCCTACCCAGATTTATTTACTGTCTTTGTTACCCTATCCCACCATCTTCTTCAGTCTTTAAATTATACCTTTGGTAACCCCACACTGACTTCTAATTTCTATGCTCCAAATTCTCTGCATAATATTCATGCCACACACTGCTCTCAGACATGACATTTGGGCTTTTTCTTGTCATACAAATGTATCTCCTTGGAAAATAAGTCTTATTTAATTTTATTTCATACATTATTCTAAAGGGTATTTACATAATTTAATATAAATAACCAACAACAGGATAGGAATATCAAGCAAGAAAATGTAAGTCTTTTTGTCTTCTTTCCTGAATGCCAACCAAACTCTGATTATGCTTAAAATCCTTAATAAAAACAAAACCCCCGAATACTCTCTAGGTAGGTAGGTAGATCTTTATTTAGATTAGAAACAAACAGGCATGATTAAATACACAAGTAACCCGCACATAGGAGAAAGAAGCTTATGACAACGTTTCAGTTTGACTCGGACCATTGACTAGACACACTAACACGCAAAGGAGAGGAAACCAGTGTATATATAGGAGAGGAGGACAGGGATAGGACAAAGAAAGCAAGAAAGAAGGAAGTGGAGAGGTTGTGGTAGAGGTAATGCTGGTAGTGGAAATAGTAGTGGAGTAGTAGAAAGAGGGGAAGTGGCACAAGAAACAGAAAGGGAAGCGAAGCGAGTCGATAGTAGTAGAGTAGTAGTGGCAGAGTTGTATAGTGGTAACTGTAGAAATAGAAGAATTGAAAGTCAAAAAACAAAAAAAATGGAGCACTGCAGGAGAGATAATGGCCCATGAGGGTGGGGTCAAAAACACAGGAAAAAATGAAGGACAGAACACACACAGGCAGAAAAAAGGAAGACAGAGAAAATGTATGAAAGGAGAAAAGAAGAAATGATCAGGTCAAGTCTCAAGTGTTTTGAAGTTTGGAGCATTTGACAATGTAATGAGAAAGGAAGGAATCTACAAAGAAAGTCAGACATCATTAGAAGTAAATCAGGCAAGCTTTGAAGAGTTTAAAAATTACAATATTATGATGACTTAACCTAGAATATGGCTATAATTCAACAAAAAGCTTTAAACCTATTGTGATAAAACAATTATTATTATTACATAAAAAAGTGCTAAACCACTATGGGTTATGGGTCATAGTGATGATGGGATCACACAAATGAAAAAAAAAAATTCACTCACTATTTTACCACCTCGCTGAGCAGAGTCTATGGCCGCTGAGAGCAGGTTCTTTAGGCTCACCATCGATGATTTCCTGGTCAGGCTCGATGAATGTCCATACCTGTATATCATGATCACCATGACCACAGTGGCCATGATGATGCCGACACCAAATTTATTTATGCGTATGGTGGCTCCCAGGTTCATCTTTGAAGAATGTGGGGCATCTGAAAGGACTGACATTGCCTTCAATTTTGGCATTAATCCCATTTCTCAACGCTAAAATATAACCGATTCTCGCACAAAAAAAACAGTGGCAAAAAAATCGAAAATTTAATTAATCACAGCCATAGATTTAAAAATTTGCACACTGGCCAGTTAGAAGCAATAGTATATTATATTCAGGATTTTCTAGGGGAAAAAGTGAAGATAAAATATGAGAATAATTATAATCCCTGTTACTTCACATAAGAAAGGGCTCGCTAAGAAATATGATAATATGTGATCGCAGAGATGAATGAACACCACGGGAATTTTTTTGTGAAATAAAATTTGACTTGACTTCAACAATGACAGCCGTTATAACTGATAAAAAGACACCACTCCTGCCACATATAATGCCAACGTGGTGTTCTAGAGTAAGCGTGAGGGAGCACAACACCTGCTAACAACACCTGTTACACCTAGACACATACACACATGTACTAACACCTGCCACACACGCACATGTACTCACCAAAAATGATATTACGTCAAATTGTTAGACTTTACTGGGCTGTCCAAGGCTCATGTCTCCGCAATTTACAATACAAAACCATCGTGAAAGTTTAAAAATGTGTACAAGATGCCAAAATGACTTAATTACTGACCAAAAAAAAACTGTTGTGATAGACGTCAGCTGATGACAGGTGCTACTGATGTTTTCCTCCCAGGATGAACAACCTTAACTCAGTATGTCTATTTATTTAGATACAATTAGCTTATTTAGATACATTTACAGTTGTTTATTTAGATACAATTACAGTTTATTTAGTTACAATTACAGTTTATTTAGTTACAATTACAGTTTATTTAGATACAATTAGTTTATTTATACAATTAGAGTTTATAAAGATACAATCAGGCAGTTTTAGGATGAATTATAGCTGTCTTACATAGAACCATATGTGTAAAATTCGCTAGGATAAATAATCCCTCCTCCCCGAAAGTTAAAGAAAGTGACATCAATAATTCTATATTTCTATTTTATAAAATGCACATCATTGGCTCTAATATAAATTCATTGTCAATGATTTGTAATTGCCTAAAATTACATGCTGTAACTAGAATTAAGCACTAGTATATAAGTTCTAGGAATGGTTTGCCACATTATAAGTGGCTGTATTCTAACCTTCAATTGTATCAAATTGTTTTTTACTATAAATGTATCAAAACTGTATGCAAATGTAGTACATATCCCACCGAGGTAGGGTGGAACTCTTTATTATTTTATTCACTACTGTTACAATAAATCTAAGTGTATGTATTTCTGAATAACAATGTTCACGATCGTTATTTATACTAGGAAACAAACTCATTGATGTCTTGCATATTAATGTTTTGGTTGGCGTTACAATATATCAGTTGTTATGTATATTTCTAGTTTTACTTTCTATGAAAGAGGTCATAAACCTGAAAAACTGATAAGGAGAAGTTATGGCAATAAAGATTGTTATTCTCAAATATTATCTTCATAGCCTTTTATTTCCAACTTGAAGGTAAATAAAAATTATTTTATACACAGATGGACAGGTTTATACACAAAGGGACAGGATATATATTTTTTAATTCTCTTCGCCCTTTCAAAACACACAAATTTTCCTTATTAACATTACTAAGAATTGATATCTGCTTCTATTTAAGGCACCCCCGACTTGCCTAGAATAAATCTGAACCAGCTGCAGCCAGTATATGCACACACCTGCAGAATACTAATGGCTTAGTTCGTCCGGTGATCGAACCCGGGACTTTTCGGTTGTGAACCTCGCACCACCTTTCTGTCTTATGTGTGAGACTGCTCCATCATGGCTCAAGCAGTAGCGCCTTCGGCTTCACAACTGGAAGAAATTATTTAGAGCCCAGGAGCTAGCAGTCAGTAGGTACCTGGGTGTTGCCTCTGTTCAGTTAACAGTCAGTAGGTACCTGGATGTCGCCTCTGTTCAGCTAACAGTCAGTAGGTACCTGGGTGTTGCCTCTGTTCAGTTAACAGTCAGTAGGTACCTGGATGTCGCCTCTGTTCAGCTAACAGTCAGTAGGTACCTGGGTGTTGCCTCTGTTCAGCTAACAGTCAGTAGGTACCTGGATGTCGCCTCTGTTCAGCTAACAGTCAGTAGGTACCTGGATGTCGCCTCTGTCCAGCTAACAGTCAGTAGGTACCTGGGTGTTGCCTCTGTTCAGCTAACAGTCAGTAGGTACCTAGGTATTAGCAGATTGTTGTGGGTGGCATCCTGGAATAAGAAGATTAAGGGACCACAGTGGACACATGCCACATTATGTGACTATTGGGTTATCCAAAGTTAATTTTATACAATGTTAATTTTTATGTGCCCATAACATCTATGGACCCTCAAGACCTTTTTAATTTATGTGCTGAACATGCAAATTAATACCTACTATTATATAAATGTGTTATATAAATGTGTAATACACCCCGGAACATCCTTTGTAGTAAATCTAAATAAATTTAAATGTATATTTTCTGATTTTTAAACCAAAATAATATCTCCGAAAATCATCAGTATTCAAAGTATAGAATTTAAAATCCGTATTTGAAGAACGAGATATTTGTGAAACATTTGGGAAACTGTTGAGGAAACGTGTCACCAGTCGGTGGCTTCTTATAATAATAATAATAGTTTATTTGGACATGATACACAGAATTACAATGGACTCTGGTGGTCTGGTGGCTAAAGCTGCTACACGGCGGGCCTGCGATTCCCAGCGGCAGAAACATTGGGCGTAACTGTGTCTATTTCCATCAGTATGTACCTGGGTGTAGTCGACTGGTGAGTCGCATTGACACTGACAACTGCCCAATGCTAGCAAAAAGATTTTATAGTAGTAGTCACTGATGCAGAGCCTGTATCCATGTACATGATTTAGTAAAAAATATTATTATTATTATTTATTATTAACGGTGGAAGATTAGAAGGAGAATGAGGTAGTCAACTCCAGGCTGAGAGACTGACTATCTCATTCTTCTCCTAATCTTCCACCGTTCATATTTCTGTTGGACTGAAGAAGCCACTGGTTGGCGAAACGTTTCCTCGCTAAAGATTTCCATATGTTGCACGAATGACTCATTCTTCAACTTGTCAATTTCCTAAAGTTTAAAACTATTTACATCACATGAATTCGCATTTAAGGCGTAACAATTGAAATCCGGATTTACGGTTGGATTTTGCTAAAATAACTATGATGGGGCACCTCGAATAATTCATGAAATTACCAGTCTACATTTGTTTAATTAATTCATAGTGTTATAAATACACAGAATAAAATTTACTTTACATATTATAGTATAAATATGTACTAATATGTTTTTATTTACTAAATAAAGCTGAAAAATAATATGACTGACTTGTTAAATCTTTGTTTGCACAAGAAACTGTATTTTTTCAAGACTATTTTTTTTGTGCAAAAGAGGGAAACAGGGTAAAAAATCTGAAGACTATACACAATAAAACTGTTTAATTAGCCAGAAGAATAGTTAATTTTAATATTTAAATGAATTAATCATGAATATCGTGGGGGAGCAACAGTGAATGGGACGCTCATCATGGGGTGGTCAGCTGATAAGATATAATCTGGCAGCAAAGGAGGTATATATATTAATATAGTGCTGAATATCTCACGAGGGTTTAATACCTTTTGTGACTATAATATTAATAATGATAATTGTGATATTGGTGCAGTTTTTAACGATAGAGAATGAGTGATGGTGACTTTTTTTTTCCTTAAATTTTTAGGACCCATTAAGGAGGGATCCTTAACAAGTTTAATAATAATAATAATATCTTTATTTACTACAAGTACATGCACAAGGTATACAGGCCTAGTTGACACCGGTGACATACTACTATATAGAAAGCCCCTTGTTATGCAGAGCATTTCGGACAAATTAGGTCATAAATAACAAAAAAGGCACAATACCGTGACTGGAACAATACACACACAACCCGCACATATAAAAAGAGAGGAGCTTACGACGACGTTTCGGTCCGACTTGGACCATTTACAAAGTCACACTAACACAGTGCTCTAACGCAGTGCTCCTTTCCTAGACTATGACTGACTCCACTACTACTTCTAGTACTACCTCCATTATTACCCCACTCTCTTGTGCCCTCCCTGTCTGCCTGCCTATAAAACCCCTTCCCTTGTTCTGTGTGTTAGTGTGACTTTGTAAATGGTCCAAGTCGGACCGAAACGTCGTCGTAAGCTCCTCTCTTTTTATATGTGCGGGTTGTGTGTGTATAAATTAGGTCAGTTTTGTCCCAGGATGCGACCCACACCAGTCCACTAACACCCATTTTACTGATTGGTGAACATATGTATATTTCTAGTTTTACTGTCTATGAAAAAGGTCAAGTACAATTATCATACATAGAAACGTGTAAATTACCCAGGATAATCCAAAAAAAGTCAAGTGACTTATTTCCATTGGGGTCTTTGATGCTAGTGAGGGTCTTTTGATCCATGAAATTGGACTTTTCCTATTCTTTAGAACGAACTTGACCTCTCAGTCCCTAGGTGTTGTACCACCCTTACTGGTTCAGATATTCTCCTAAATGTAATAAAGGGAGATTTTTTAATTATTTAGAACTCCTACATAATTTTAAACATTACTGTATACATATTGAATTTTTTATTTATTTAAAAATAGTTTATGTACAAAAACATATATCAAAAAACGTACCCCAAAATTCTCATAAAACATTATACAATCCATCCTGTTATTAATGCACCCTCGCATCACAAGTGCTCTTATATAGGGCAACATGATATGAAAACATCTCAAATATAAACCAGAACCTTAGATTTTATGCATTTCCAAAAGAAGTGACTTAGTAATGGCAATGTAATGTAGTACATATATACCAAACGTGCCTACTTGGCTGCACAGCCAAACTGTAATGAAAATTTTTATATACAAAACCTACTACATCACCAAACTCGCTGGTCTTTTCATAAACAACCACTCGCAGATCCCTATACACATAACAAAACTGAAACCACTATATGTTAACCATACATACAAAAATATCTTGTATTGCACCACTCTACAATGAGGATATAATACGATAACATTTTGATAATATACATATCTGTATGTAAAGGTAACATGCTAATATTAGAACATTTCATATTGTCTATGTAAGAAATTCATCAAAGACCGCATTTATCCTACCCGTCTAAAGAAACCCCCCCTTCCATATTGAATTAAGTAGAATTGAACCCACCTGTCGTATAGATAACAATAATATGGGTTATATATGATGAAATGAGAGAAATGGCGATTATGTATAAAAAGGATATCCATCACTCTGTACTAAACCCATGAAAATTAGTGCTTTGTGACTCATTTAGTGCTATAAATAATAATAATAATAATAATAATTAACATAACATGGATAATAGTAATTTGTTGGTTATAAATAATTAGGTTCACTGCATATTGTTTCTTAGGCTATTATACATTTATAAAGTGGTTTCAATAAACACAATTGTTTAAGGCATTTATTGGTGGTAAATTATTTAAATTTAACCTAGGATAACCCTAAAACAAAGTTAGTATGATAATAATAAATAATATAATAAAAATTTATTTTTGCTAGGTTACAATGTGTGTTTACATATCATAATTTGATTGGTGCAAAGAAAGACACTATCATGCTGAGGCATGATAGTGGTGTGTATGTTTGTTATTGAGAGATGAGATAATTTTTGAGTATGGTCCTAAACTGATTTTTGGGCAGGGGACCTCTTGCTGTTTCAGGCAAAGAGCTATTTCCATTGTGGTTCTCAGGTGTTTGTCTCTGAACTCAGTACAGTGGTACCCCGAGTTACGATGGTCCCCAAAATCGCCCCCTTTTGTAAGTTTATTTTTTTTAAAAGTTTTTTTTAAATATACTTTGGGGGTGTAAAAGGACTGTCTATTTTACATTATTCCCTTTTGGTGATAAATTGTTTTGGGAATGGCACTTTAACAGCATTTCGAACGAAAAAAATCGTTACCGAGGGAC